>JAPQNM010001688.1:125000-126125 GCA_029783475.1 Metacarcinus magister | reverse complement strand
CCTGGAGAGATTGAGGACGTGATCGATGGGGAAGAAGCGTAGTCGTTCGGGGTTTGGTTTTCTTAATTCAAAATGTCCACATAAGAACCCACTTTTTATGATTTTGCTGGATAATTTAAAATATCTCGATCTCTCAGTCTCTCATCTCTATCCCTCTCTCTCTCTCTCTCTCTCTCTCGCTCTCCTCTCTCTATCTTATGTTGAATTTTTCCTTACACCCTTCCCCGCTCTCGCTCTTTATGTCTCTCATCTCTCTCTCTATCTCTCTCTTCTCAACATTGCACAGTGAAAAAGAGAGATTGAGGAGAGGGAGAGAAGATCTGAGAGGAGGAGGGAGGATTATTTCTTAAACTCATTGACTTCCTCTTAGGACACTTCCCGCCCTTTCCTCTTCTCCTCTCTCTCCTCTCTCTCCTCTTCTCTCTCTCTCTTCCTTCTTCTCCTCTCTCTCATCTCTCTCCTCCTCTCTCTCTCATCTCTCCTCTCGGGTCGATCTTTCAAGATACCAAGATCCAATTCAAGTAACAAAAGAGGAGGCAGGAGGAGGAAGAGGAGGAAGAGGAAGAGGAAGAGGAAGGCAGGAGGAAGAAGAGGAAAGAAGAGGAGGAGGATCGCTTCTTTCTCACCCAGCGCGTCTCTCTCTACCCTCTTTCCTTATCTGCTCTTCTCTCCTCTCTCTCTCTCTCGCTCTCACTCCCCTCTCTCTCGAACTCTCATTCTCTATCTCAGAGGAGGAGGAGGAGGAGGCAAGCAAGTAGAGGGAGGGGGGCGAGGAGGAAGGGAAAGGGTAACGGAGAATGATTAATAACTGAGAAGAGAGAGAGATTGGCGTGAGAATGGAGAGGGAAAAAAAAAGAGGGGAGGAAGAAAAAGAGAGAAGAAGATTGAGAAAGAGAGGAGGGAGAGATGAGCGGAGTAGGGAGGGAGAGATGGATGGGAACGTTGGGGGAGTGGGAGACGGGAAGTGACAGACGGATCGATGGAGCGGGGAGATGGCCTCTGCGATGAGAGAAGGAGACGAGGAGTGAGAAGACGAGCCGTATTAAATTCGACCACCCTAACACAGAAAGAGGAGGGAAGGGGGAGCAATGATGAAAAAAAAAAAGAAAGATTAACCAAAATGAA
>JAPQNM010001688.1:110000-120000 GCA_029783475.1 Metacarcinus magister | reverse complement strand
GGTGGGTGAGGTGTAAAATGTGTGAATTTATATTTGTAATTAGCTAGTTATAATCTGATTTGGAAATGATATGTTACTCTTCCTTCCTCCTCCTCCTTCCCTCTTCCTCCTTCCTCCTTCCTCCTCCTCCTCCTCCTCCTCCTCCTCCTCCTCCTCCTCCTGATGTTCTGTTCTTCGTTCCAGGTTCAGATTGGTGTTCATGACCCTTGTTCTTCATGGAGTAGGCACTTTAATGCCTTGGAACATGTTCATCACAGCTAAGAACGTAAGTACAGAGAGAGAGAGAGAGAGAGAGAGAGAGAGAGAGAGAGAGAGAGAGAGAGAGAGAGAGAGAGAGAGAGAGAGAGAGAGAGAGAGAGAGATTGTGTATGTATATGTATGTGTTAGATAGAGAGAGATAAAATGAATAAATATATATGATGATGATAATAATAATAATGATTTTTTCTCTCCCTTCTCTTCCCTTCCCTTCCCTCTTCCTCCTTCCTTCCCTCCCTCCTTCTCCCTCTTTCCCCCCCATCTTCTCTCCCCTCCCTTTCCCTCCCTTCCCTTCCCTTCCCTTCCCTCCTTCCTTCCTTCCTTCCTTCCTTCCCTTACCTTACCTAACCATACCTAACCATACCTAACCTTCCCTTACCTAACCTAACCTTACCTAACCTCACCTTACCTAACCATACCTAACCTCACCTAACCTAACCTTACCTAACCTAACCTTACCTAACCTAACCATACCTAACCTAACCTTACCTAACCATACCTAACCTTACCTAACCACACCTAACCTTACCTAACCATACCTAACCTTACCTAACCTTACCTAACCTAACCTTACCTAACCATACCTTCCCTCACCTCACCTCACTATCCCTTCCCCCCCCCCTCACACCACCCCTACCACGTTCCTAACAGTACTTCGTGGAGTATAAGCTGGACACAGAGGATGAGCAGTTATCAACGTATGCTACTAACTTTCTCCCTTACATCGGCTATGCCTCCCAGATTCCTAACGTTATATTCAATTGGCTCAACATTTTCATTCAGATTGGGTGAGTTAGGAACGTAAGAGAGAGAGAGAGAGAGAGAGAGAGAGTGTGTGTGTGTGATTATATATGTTTGTTTTTCTCGTTTTATAATTGTGATTTTTGACTAATTATGTTCTTCTTCTACCCTCCTCCTCCTCCTCCTCCTCCTCCTCCTCCTCCTCCTCCTCCTCCTCCTCCTCTTCCTCCTTCTTTTTATATTATTTTTATTTTCGTTTTCGCTCAATTTCCTTCTGTAATCTCCTCCTCCTCCTCCTCCTCCTCCTCCTCCTCCTCCTCCTCCTCCTCCTCCTCCTCCTCTTCTTCTTTTAATACCTCTTCTTAACCCTCCTCCTCCTCCTCCTCCTCATCTCCTCTTAACCTCTCCTCCTCCTCTTCCTCTTCTTTCTAATACCTCTCCACCTCCTCTTATCCTCTTCTTCTTCCTATCTCCTCCTCCTCCTCCTTCTCTTATCCTCTTCTCCCTCCTATCTCCTCCTCCTCCTCTATTAATACCTCTTCTCTCACACACACTCCTCCTCCTCCTCTTCCTTCCTTCCTTCCTTCCTTCCTTCCTTACCTAACCTTACCTAACCTAACCTTACCTAACCTTACCTTACCTAACCTTACCTTACCTAACCTTCTCTCCTATCCCTCCTCCTCCTCCTCCTCCTCCTCCTCCTCCTCCTCCTCCTCCTCCTCCTCCTCCTCCACCACAGCGGTAACCTCACCACCCGTATAGTATGGAGTATCCTGGTTGAAGTTGTGGTGTTTGTGATAACTGTGGTACTGGCGATGCTGGATTCTTCTCAGTGGCCTGGCGTGTTCTTCTGGCTAACCATCGCGTCGGTGGTTGTACTGAATGGTAGGTGATTAGGTAGTTAAGGGGTAATTAGTGTGTTTTAGGGGTAATTAGTGTGTTTTGGGGGTGAAATTATGTGTGTTTGGGTGTGTTTAGGGTGAAAAAGTGTGTTTGGAGGTGAAATTATGTGTGTTTGGGTGTGTTTAGGGTGAAAAAGTGTGTTTGGGGGTGAAATTATGTGTGTTTGGGTGTGTTTAGGGTGAAAAAGTGTGTTTGGGGGTGAAATTATGTGTTTGGGTGTGTTTAGGGTGAAAAAGTGTGTTTGGGGGTGAAATTATGTGTGTTTGGGTGTGTTTAGGGTGAAAAAGTGTGTTTGGGGGTGAAATTATGTGTGTTTGGGTGTGTTTAGGGTGAAAAAGTGTGTTTGGGGGTGAAATTATGTGTGTTTGGGTGTGGTAGAGTGTGATACATTATTTTCGCGCCATTAACACCATTTCCTTTGTTCCAGTTGCTAATGGCATCTACCAGAACACAGTATATGGGATGGCCGCCCGCCTCCCATTCTCATACACGGGCGCGGTGGTGCTGGGCTCGGTAAGTAATGGGCGTGGGGGGGGTGGCAGTAAGTTTACGGGCGTGGCAAGTCAATATTTCCTACAACGAGTCACTTAGTATTGAAATCTCTCTAAAATGACCTTGAAATAACGTTAATAACCCCGTAATTAGCCTTAATAACCCTTTAATGACCCCTTAATGACCCCTTAATGACCCTTACAGAACATCAGCGGCACCTTCACGGCCATCATTAACATCATGGCTATAGCAATGGCACCCAACACCCGCACCTCTGCTATCTACTACTTCATCACGGCCTTGTTTGTCCTGCTGGCCTGCTTCGACACCTACTTTGCCCTGCCTCTGAACGTGAGTGAAGGGGGGGAGGGGGAGGAGGAGGAGGAAGAGTGGTTGTAGGAGGAGGAGGAGGAGGAAGAGTGGTTGTAGGAGGAGGAGGAGGAGGAGGAAGAGTGGTTGTAGGAGGAGAAGGGGGAGGAAGAGTGGTTGTAGGAGGAGAAGGGGGAGGAAGAGTGGTTGTAGGAGGAGGAGGAGGAGGAAGAGTGGTTGTAGGAGGAGGAGGAGGAGGAAGATTGGTTGTAGTGGTAGTAGTAGTGATAGTATTAGGAAGAAGAAGAGAGGAGAAGAAGGAAGAGGAGGAGGAGTAGTAGTAGTAGTAGAAGTAGGAGGAGGAGGAGGAAGGAAGAGAAAGAGGAGGAGGAGGAGGAGGAGGAGGAGGAAGAAGAAGAGTGTAGTAGTAGTAGTAGTAGTGTATATTTAAATAATTGTATTGTTTTTATTGATATATATATATATGTATGTATAAACTTATTTAATGTTTTTATATTTATACTTAAACTTATATATATATTTATTGAATTATACTTTTATATATACCCAAAATACCCACAAACATACCCCAAACATACCCCAAAACATACCCCCAAAACATACCCCAAAACATACCCCAAAACATACCCCTAAACATACCCCAAAACATACCCCCAAACATACCCCAAAACATACCCCAAATACACCGAAACATACCCCAAAACTAACCTAAACACCCACCTAACCTCACCTCACCTCACCTCACCTCACCTCACCTCACCTCACAAAAACACTCTTTCTTTACCTCTCTATCTCTCTCTAATTCTCTCTCTCTCGCTCTCCGCAGCAACTCTCCCATTACCACAAGGCTCTTCTTTACCTATCTCTATCCCTCTCTCTCTCTCTCTAACTCTCTCTCTCTCTCTCCGCAGCGATTTTTCCGTTATCACGAGGCTCTTCACGACCGCGCCCAAAAGAGTGCCAAGCTGGACCGCTCCAAGCCTCGCGTCCCCTACTGGCATGTGTTCAAGTCTGCCTTCCCACAGCTCTTCAATGTGTTCTTCGTGTTCTTCGTCACCCTAGCTGTGTTCCCTGCAGTGCTAGCTGGTACGTAGGGGGTGGAAAGGGGCGGGGAAAGGGTGGGGAAGGGGTGGGGATGGGTGGGAATGGGTGGTAGAATCTGTAAGGGGCTTGTAAGGGGTGGAAAGGGAAGGGTTAGGTGATGGAAATGTGGTTTTGCAAAGTAGAAAGAGAGGTAAAGGGTGTTAAGGGGTGAAAATGGGTTTGTAAAGGGTGGAAATGGGTTTAGTAGGTGCTGGAAGGTTTTAAAATGTCTGTAATGGGCTGGGTATGGGCGGGTATGGGGTGGAAATGGGTGAAATTAGCTGGAAATGGGCTGGAAAGAGGATGAAAATAGCTTTAAAAAATACTGAAAGAGAGAGAAATGAAAACAGGTCTGGAATAGGTACTAGTAGGAGCTGGAATGGGCCCTGGAATATACTGGAATGGGTACTGGAATATACTGGAATAACCCCCCCTCCCCCCCCTCCCCCCCTAACACACCTCTCACTCTCTCTTTTTCCATTTCCAGACACATGCAGGACGGAAGAGAATTTTCCTATCTCGTCAAAGTATTTCCAAGCAGTCACTTGTTTCTTCACTTTCAACGTGTTTGCAATGTTGGGCAATATGCTACCTGCCCTCTTCACCTGGGTAATTAACTCCTCTTTAATTACATCTATGGTATACCCTAATTAAGCTAGAGGGTCATTAGTTATGGGTGTAATTAGTAGGGGCTGTGTGGGTGAAATATTGATTTTTTTGTGTTTTTTTTTAGGCAATGTTGTTATGTTTTTCAATGTAGTTTTGTTAGGTTTATGAATTTTTGGTTTTGGTTTTAATTGGTGTATAGTTTAATAGTGTAGGTTTAAAATTTATATAAGACATATTGCTCTAACATTAATAGTTAGTTAGATAATTGTAGTTGAAGTTAAGGTAAATATTCTACTTTGGTCAGAGAGAATATTATTGTGATGTGTGAATATTCATGTTCATATCATTATTTTAAGCCATACAGAAATTATAGGAAACAAACACCAATATATACAAACAGACCAAACATTCACCTACACACACACACCAAGCACACACAAAACAAACACCGCATAACCACACAAACACCAAACAAACAAAAACATTTCACGACAAAAATCACCAAAAAACCCGATAAAACCAAACCAATTAACACAATACAACACCCATTTCTGACCTCTCCTGACCTCTCCTGACCTTGTACAGCCGGGGCCAAGATACCTGACCATTCCCGTCGTGCTCCGGATATTCCTGATTCCCGCCTTCGTCCTCTGCCACTTCTATCCAGTAAAAGCCGAGAGAATAATGCCGGTTTTAATTGACTCAGACTGGGCTTATTGGGCTCTGGCTGTGGTCCTCGGCATCACCTCCGGATATTATTCATCTCTGGCCATGATGTACTGCCCGAGGTGAGTGTGGGCGGGTGGGCGTGGGTGGGGTGGGTAAGGTTAGGGTGTGTTTGGGCGGGGTGAGTTTAGGTTAGGGTGTGTTTGGGGTGGGTAAGGTTAGGTTAAGGTGTGTTTGGGGAGGGTAAGGTTAGGTTTGGGTGTGTTTGAGGGGGGTAAGGTTAGGTTACGGTGTGTTTGGGGTGTGGGTAAGGTTAGGTTAGGGTGTGTTTGGGGGGGTAAAGTGTGTGTGTGGGGGTGGTAATGGGTGTGTGTGTGTGTGGGGGTAGTAAGGTGTGTGTGTGTGTGTGTGGGTAGTAATGGGTGTGTGGGTGTCTGTGTGTGGTTGTGTGTGTGTGGGTAGTAATGTGTGTGTGTGTGTGTGTAAGAAAAATTGCTTTAAATTATAGAGTAAAAAAAAGACTGAAAGAGAGAGAGACTGAGACTAACTAACTAACTTTAATAAACCTTTTTATATATATTCATTAATGTTTAAATAAATAAATAAAAGAGAGAGAGAGAGAGAGAGAGAGAGACAGAATTGGTATGTATGTATGTATAGTATGTACAGTACAAGCCATAAGTTTTGGGGACACCTAGAAAGGCTGAGAGTCCAATACTTACTTATCTTGTTGCCGTCACTACACCACACACCTCAGCTTGGCACCACCACCACCACACACCACACCACCACACACCACCACACACCACTTACCTGGTTGACTTACCTGGTTGGCTGCCTTGCATTATGAAGTATAGCACTAGGTAGTTCATGCAACCCCACATGACAAACTTTTCTTGAATAGTTTTGCTACATTAGGGTTGACTCAGTGGGTGTACGAGTCCACATTTGTATCCTCTGGTAATACTCTTGATCTAGTCCTGACAAGCGAAACTGATAGAATAACTAATGTTGAAGTACTACCTCCTTTACCACAGTGTCAACATTCTCCCGTGGTATTTGACTATGTCTTCCAAATTACCCCACAACATGACCAGCATGACTCAGTCCTTGTCACCCAACGGCAATGGCAGAAGGGTCAGTACGACGCAATCAGAAGTCACCTCTCACAGGTTGACTGGGATTACGAGTTCCAACACCTAGATGTTGACATAATGTATACCAAATTTGTCTCTACCCTCCAGTCATTCATTAACTTGTATGTTCCTCACAAATCCCAACACAATGATCCGCCATGGTGATTCAAGCCGCCGAGAGCACTGCTTACTAGGAACAAGAATGCCTGGAAGCATTTCAAATGTATGAGATGTAGATTTGACAGGAACTCCCAGCAAGCACTTGAGTCCTTGAATGACTTCTTTATTGCCAATCGTCAATACCGGTCTTACTACCTTACTCAACAGACTGACTATGAGGAACGACTGATTACCAGAGCCAAATCCAATCCCAAGCTAGTCCACTCCTACATTGGCCACAAAAAGAAGGGCAAGCCAACTATTGGTCCTCTGAAGAAGGGTGATGACAGCTTGACCACTAATTGTACTGATATGGCCACTCTATTAGCCGAGGCGTTTGTCTCGGTATATTCTGCCTCCCTTTGCTTCACCCTAAGGAACACCAGCATTGTGACAGTACTTTGAACAATGTGGACTTCACTCCTGACACTGTGCTGTGCTTACTGAAAAATCTTGATGGAACATCGAGTATGGGTCCTGATGGAATTCATCCCAGACTCATCCAAGAATGTGCTCACATGGTTGCATACCCCTACCCCCTCTACCTGATATTCACTGAATCGATGCGTTGTAGTCGTCTCCCTTCTGCATGGAAACTGTCCACTGTGATACCTATATTTAAGAAAGGGTCTAGATCTACTCCTCTGAATCATCGCCCAATAAGCCTGACATCTGTGTGTTGCAAGTTAATGGAACGTGTCGTTCACAAGCAAATTGTCACCTACAAGGAGAACAATGCTACTATTTCTCCCCATCAATTTGGTTTTGGAGCTGGTCATTCAGTTGAGGATCAGTTGATCATCACTTACGAATCTGTCACTAAGTGGAATAATGGAGGATATTTTGTTGATGTGATATTTTTTGACTTTAGTAAAGCTTTTGACGTTGTGAATCATGTAATCCTGATTCAGGGCATTCAGGGCCTCCATGACATGAGTTATTCAGAAAGACTGACCCAGCTGAACCTATACTCTGTAAAAGGAAGGCTTCTTCGAGCAGATCTGATCAAATATTGGAAAATTCTACATAGACAATCAGCCATACAGCCCGAGACTCTGTTTGTACTTGACCCATCAGTGTGCACGCGAGGTCACGGCTACAAACTCTTCACAACTCACCACAACTTGGAATCAAGACACAGATTCTTCACCCAGAGACGCATCCTTCTCTGGAATTCTTTGCCTGCCCAGGTTACTGAAGCTGACGCATTGATCCCATGCAAACGGCTACTTCATAATGCTTTGGCTAACTTATTATTCAAATTCAACGATTAATTGTACTTGAATGTCTTTCACACACCACCACCACCACCACACCACCACCACCACCACCACCACCACCACCACCACCACACCACCACCACCACCACAGTCACAACTCCTTCTGTTAGCCAAGAGAGTGAAAAACAAAGAATATTCATCTGTTATCATTGCACAGATCGTGAGTCTCAAGGAAGGAGAAATAACTGATCAGGACAACAGTCAAGCGGTGGTTACGGTGCTTTAGGGTGGGAGGAAGGAAGGGAAAGGACACCTGAACCTGAACATGGGTGTGGGCGTGCTAGGAAGACAGTTAATAGCGGTGTTACTGGGTTAAAGTGTGCTGTGGGGTCTGGTCTCAAGGCAACAGCAAGGAAATTTAAACAGGATAACGCTACTGCCTTCTAGAGTGTGTGTGTGTGTGTCAGGTCTACCACGCTGGCTACCACACCTTTATTAACCACACTACACAAGAACTACTGTATTAAATTCACCCATAATACAACACTTAGACCAGGGAGTAATGGGTGTGTGTGTGTGGGTGTTGTATAGTGATGAAGCCGCAGTCACAGTCGCTTGTAACAGAGGAAGAGTGTGTCCCGGTAAAAGTAGCCGGGACACACTTGACCACCGTTACGCCCAACACACACACACTCAAACACACACATTTTATCATGGTGTGGGCGTCGTTCTGGGCTGAGTTAGTTCTGTTACCTAAAAAATTATGACTTAAATGGTTCAGGCTTTTTCGCTATAAATATTGGACCCTCAGCTTGTGTGTGTGTATGTATGTGTGTGTGTGTACTAGGGTTGGGTTACAAGTACTATTGGTATGAATGTATAATGTATATCTATGTATGTCTCCCTCCCCCCCCCTTCACCCTTGTCACCCCCCCCCTTTACCCTATCATCTTCCCCGGCCCCCCCCAGGACCGTTGAGCCTGAGTACGCCCCCGTGGCAGGCATGATGGGCGCTGCCTCCCTCATTACAGGAATATTCTCAGGCATCGTGTTCCAGGTAAGGGTAATTAGGGGTCATTAGGGGTGATTAGGTGTATAAGGTCATTAATTATAGGTGTTTATTTATTTATTTATTTATTTATTTGTAGGTTAGAGAAATTGTAGTAGTTTTTTTTATATATATATTTTTTATTATTATTATTGTTAAGTATTTTTAGAGAGTATATATATATATGAAATTACAATATTTATTTATATATTAATACCTAAATAAAATTATATATATAAAAAATGTATGTATGTATAATTCACACACACAACACACACACACACATACATATACACATACATACACACATAACCTATACACATGTACGTTTTTTTTATATAGATCATGTATACATATATATAATTCACACACACACACACACACACACACACACATACATACATAAACTATACTCCTACATACATAACCTATAATATATTCTCATGTACGTTTCTATGTGCGTTTTCCAGATCGTGTGTACATATGCAGTGACCAACCTGACCTTTGAAATCCCAGGTTACGAATTTCCATTTAGAAATTGTACCAATAGACACTCCTAGGGGGGGGCGGGGGGCGCATACCCCTAACCCCCTCCCCCTACCCCCCCCTCTACCCTAACCTAACACCTACCCCCCCTTTTTTTTTTTCTCCTCCTCCTTCCATTCCTTTCTCTCTTCCTTCTCTATTTATATTTCTCCTCCTCCTCTCCTTCTCTTCTTTCTCTAATTATTATTATTATTATTATTATTCCTCCTCTTCTTCTTCTTCCTCCTCCTCTCTTCTTATGTTTCTATTTCTTCCTCTTCCTCCCTTCTTCCTCTTCTTTCATTCCTTCCTTCCTTCCTTCCTTCTTCTTCTTCTTCCTCTTCCTCCTTCCTTCCTCTTCCTCCTGTGTAAAAATAATATTGATGAGAAAATATTAGGGAATTTTTGAGAGAGAGAGAGAGAGAGAGAGAGAGAGAGAGAGAGAGAGAGAGAGAGAGAGAGAGAGAGAGAGAGAGAGAGAGAGAGAGAGAGCCCTGAGAGATAGATAGATAGATGGAATAAGTGAATGAAAGAGAGATAGAGAGAATTAGAGAAAGAGAGAGAGAGTAAAGAAATTTAAAGCTATCTCACAATCTTAGTTAAAAAGAAAGAAAATAAAGATAATTGTAATTTTTGTTTAAAAAAAAATTTATTTATATATTTATTTCATTTATTAATTCATGTACGTATATTTATTTTACGTTCATGTGTGTGTGTGTGTGTGTGTACGTTTTTTCAGCCTTAGTGAGTGGGGTCATGTACGTATTTCATCTACGTACACAAAATATATAATATAACTTACATGTACGTATATATATATTCCTGTGTAC
>JAPQNM010001688.1:100000-105000 GCA_029783475.1 Metacarcinus magister | reverse complement strand
AAATAAATATAATGGATAGATAGATATATATAAAATTAGAGAAAGGACATTAGAGATAGCAAGATACTTACTCTAATATTCTTCTTCTTCCTCCTCCTCTCCATCTTCCTTCCTTCCTCCTTCTCTCCATCTTTTTTCCTCCTTCTCTCATAGGAACACATAGGAAGAACAAACAGCAACAGGCCTGCTGGCCCTTACGAGGCTGTTTGTGAGTACACTATCTAGTCTAGAGTGAAGGATACAGGATAGTAAGGGTGAAGGCTTCTCCCCCCACCCATGGCTGGCAGGGAAAGGAAGGCCAACCAAGACCAGACTGTCACTACTATTACTACTACCACTACTTCCTGGCAAGCGATGTCAGGCCACTAGCGACGTCTTTTGAATTGACATTTCGTAAGTTAGGTACTGACTCAAAAGTTTGCTACGTTTACGGATAGTATTTTAGTTGTGGATTGGCTTCTAAATATTTGTCAAGTCTATTTTTGATTATTAGTTATTGTTTAAGTGTCGACGATATTGGCGGGCAGGGAGTTCCAAACGTTACTCCATCTCCATCTTTCTTCTTCCTTCCTTCCTTCCTTCTCTCATTCTTAAAAACAAACAAACAAACAAATAATTAGCAAACAATTAAATAACAATAATAATAATAATAATAATAATAATAAGCATTTATCAGCTACTTCGTTTTGATCATTATGGCGTGAGGTGGGCGTAATTGGGGGAGTACGGGGGGGTGAAGGGGGTGTAAGGAGGGGGAGGGGGAGGCGGGGGGTGAAAAGGAGAGGACCGCCCCCCCCTCCCCACCGCCGCCCCCAAAACCATGCCCGCCCACCCCCTCAACACGCCCACCACACTAGTAGTCAAACCTAATTTTAGTCATCATTAATGTTATTGAGAGATAGTTCTAATTAGAGATAACTCTAATTAAAGATAGGTAAATTTTTGATTATATATATTTTTTTTAGAGATAACTTGAATTAGAGATGGTTTGAATTAGAGATAACTTGAATTAGAGATAGCAATTTTTTTTTTAATTTAATTATTAGAGCTAGGTTTTCTTATATATAATTAAAATTAGAGCGAGTATTTTTAAAGATAACTTAAATTAGACCGAGTATAGAGATAATTTGAAATAGAGCGAGTATTTTTAGAGATAATTTGAAATAGAGCGAGTATTTTTAGAGATAATTTGAAATAGAGCGAGCATTTTCAAGATAATTTTAAGCAGAGCAAGCAATTTTAAAGAAATTTTTTTAGTAAAGCGAGCATTTTTAAAGATAATTTCAAGCAGAGCGAGTATTTTTAAAGATAACTTAAATTAGAGCGAGCATTTTAGAGATAATTTCAAGCAAAGCGAGCATTTTTAAGAGATTTTTCTTAGTAGAGCGAGCTGTAGTAACTTAACTTTAATTATTAGATAGTTTAAATTAAAAGCAAATTAAAAATATCTTTAATTAGAGCCAATTTCTAATAAGTTTGCTTTAATCAGAACGAGATTAGAGATAGCTTACTTTTTGATTAGGGGGGGTGAAGTGTCTCCTCACTTTCTTTATACCTGTAAAGAGAATTAAAGACAGATTAGAGATAGCTCTAACTCACAAAATTAAAGATAGTTCACAAATTTCCATATAAATCACACAACAATATTAAAGATATTTCTAACATACATACACACACACACACATGTACGTCTTGAAAAATACGTACACAGACGTGGCTGGGTATGTACGTTTTAATGGCACACTTTTCTAACACAGTGTACACGGGAATTACGTACACCATGTCTGTTTAGGTGTGTGTATGTGTGTGTAGTATTAATAGTAAATAAATATAATGGATAGATAGATATATATATAATTAGAGAAAGGACATTAGAGATAGAGAAAGAGAGAATTAGAGATAGGAAGATACTTACTCTAATATTCTTCTTCTTCCTCCTCCTCCTCTCCATCTTCCTTCCTTCTCTCATTCTTAAAAACAAACAAATAAACAAATAATATTAGCAAACAATTAAATAACAATAATAATAATAATAATAATCATTTATCAGCCACTTTGTTTTTGATCATTATGGCGTGAGGTGGGCGTAATTGGGGGGGGGAGTACGGGGGGGTGAAGGGGGTGTAAGGAGGGGGAGGGGGAGGCGGGGGGTGAAAAGGAGAGGACCGCCCCCCCCTCCCCACCGCCGCCCCCCAAACCATGCCCCGCCCACCCCCTCAACACGCCCACCACACTAGTCCTCTAACCTAACCTAATTTGTCATCATTAATGTTATTGAGAGAGAGTTCTAATTAGAGATAACTTTAATTAAAGATAGTTTGGTTTTTTTATATATATATTTTTTTTAGAGATAATTTTAATTAGAGATAGTTTGAATTAGAGATAACTTGAATTAGAGATAGCAATTTTTTAAATTGAATTATTAGAGCTAGGTTTTCTTATATATAATTAAAATTAGAGCGAGTATTTTTAAGGATAACTTAAATTAGAGCGAGCATTTTAGAGATAATTTCAAGCAGAGCGAGCATTTTTAAAGAAAATTTTTAGTAAAGCGAGCATTTTTAAAGATAATTTAAATTAGAGCGAGCATTTTTAGAGATAATTTCAAGCAGAGCGAGCATTTTTAGAGATAATTTAAATTAGAGCGAGCATTTTTAAAGATAATTTCAAGCAGAGCGAGTATTTTTAAAGATAACTTAAATTAGAGCGAGCATTTTAGAGATAATTTTAAATAGAGCGAGGTTTTTAGAGATAACTTTTAGTAGAGCGAGCTGTAATAACTTAACTTTAATTATTAGAGATAGTTTAAATTAAAAGCAAATTAAAAATATCTTTAATTAGAGCCAATTTCTAATAAGTTTGCTTTAATCAGTACGAAATTAGAGATAACTTACTTTCTTTAATTAGGGGGGGTGAAGGGGGGGCGGGGGCAGGTGTCTCCTCACTTTCTTTATACCTGTAAAGAGAATTAAAGACAGATTAGAGATAGCTCTAACTCACAAAATTAAAGATAGTTCACAAATTTCCATATAAATCACACAACAAAATTAAAGATATTTCTATACATACATACACACACATGTACACCCAACTATACACGTGTACGTATTGAAAAATACGTACACAGACGTGGCTGGGTATGTACGTTTTTCTGGCACACTTTTCTAACACAGTGTACACGGGAATTCCGTACACCATGTCTGTTTAGTGTGCGTGTGTATGTGTGTAGGAAGGAAGGAGGGAAGAGGGGAGGAGAGAAGGAGGAGGTGGAGGGAAGGAGAGGAGGAGAGGAGGAGAGGAGGAGGGGAGGAGAGAAGGAGGAGGGAAGGGAGAGAAAATAAATAAATATTGTATATTATCTTTCTTTCTTTCACACACAAAAAAAAGATAATTAAAGAAAAAAATATCTTACCTTCATTATCTTTAAAATTTGAATCCATCTTTCTTTTTTTTCTTCTTCTCTCGCTCACTTTCTTCTTTTTTTTTTATCTCTCTCTCTCTCGCATCTGTAGAGAGAAAGAAAGAGAGGGGAGAGAAAGAGAGAAGAGGGGAGAGAAAGAGAGAAGAGGGGAGAGAAAGAAAGAAATTACAAAAAAAAATTAGTAATACATAAATAAAATAAATAAATAAATAAATAAATAAATAAAAAATATATATAAACATCAGGTAATTAGGGTGTTAATTAGGCCTATTCAGACTTGCGTAGTTTTCCACAGCAGTGATTAGTGACGCCAATCTAGGGAGACTCATCCGAAGGGGTCATCATTATAGGCCTATGCAACAAAATAATAATAATAATAACAATAATTTAATACACACTTACATTATTAACCATTTTCCTCCACTCGTAACTCTTCTTCCTCTTCTTGCTGCCTTCCTTCACCTACAAACAAACAAACAAACACGCATATTACAACCTCACCCAATCTTGACCCCCCATGCAAGGTCAGGTCACGTTAGGTCACCTCAGAGATCCGTAACGATATTCACTCACAGAAGAATCAGTTTCGGGATATTTGGTCATCATTTGAAGGGGAAGGAAGGGGAGTGAAGGGAAGGAAGGGATGGGAAGAGAAGGGAAATATCACTCAAAATAATATCAATCTCACCTTTCCATCGCCTGAGAGCAAGGTAGACACGTGTGCACCTATGTATGTACGTATTCAAGTAAGTTTCCATCTCTCTCTGGAAGGAAACAAAAAAAAAATATATAAATAACTACCTTTAATTACCTTTATATAATTATCCTTCAATTAATTAGCTTTCCTTTGTAATTAGTGTGGCCTTGGACAGGTTCACGACAGGTCTACAAACACCTGTGTGAGTTAATCAGGGCCCTTACTCTACCCTCCCTGCCCCCCCAACACACCATAAGGGCGGGGTGGGGGAGGCTGGGGGCATCATAATAATAATAATAATAATAATAATAATAGTAATAATCTAACCTAACCAATAATAACATCAGCGTCTTGTTCAGCAGTTAGTAACAAAACTATTAATATTAACACGGTAAGGAAACGAAAACTTTGTGAGATCCAACCTAGCTTTTGTTTTGTTAATATTGTTTGTTCCGCCGCGCCGAGCCGAGTCGTTCTGCCTTACAACACACATTATCTTACCCTGCGTGCCCTCGCTCTCCTATTTACCAGTGATCATCTTATAAGTTTCAATTTGTTTCTCCTATTCAACATTATTTTAGGTATAAATTCGATCGTAGTTAACTTGCTATAAGCTTCCGTTAGGTTAAGAATCAGATTTGACCACGTGTTCAATGTTAATAAATCCCTTATAATATATCCAACCACAAATTACCTTATATGTTATTATATATAGTTACGAACCCCTCCCCCCCCCTCCTGCCTCGTGCCTCCTCCCGCCAGCCTAGCCTCACTGTCTGGCGGGAGCGGCGGGGCGGGGGTCGTAATAACGGTTCACTATTGACATTTTAAACTTATTTTAACGGCCACGGAACCACTGTAGCGAACGTAGCTTAGTCATTG
>JAPQNM010001688.1:90000-92500 GCA_029783475.1 Metacarcinus magister | reverse complement strand
TGATGCAGTGACTGTGGTAAGTAAACTATCTTTAATTATCACTATCTTTAATTATCTCTATCTTTAACTTTCTCTCTCTTTCTTTCATTATTTCTAGCTTTCAATATTTTTTTTTCTCTTTTCTGGTTAAGTGACGAACAGAATTGAGATATTTCGTCATCATTCTCTCTCTCTCTCTCTCTCTCTCTCTCTCTCTCTCTCTCTCTCTCTCTCTCTCTCTCATTATCTTTCCAACTAGCTCAGCAACAAGATAATATATATAATTTTTTGTCTAACTTTATTTATAGGAAAGATAATAATAATAATAATGACGACTATTTGTATTTTTATCTTATACTACGTGCTTATTTTTTCTCTCTCTTTTCCTCCTCCTCTTCTTCTTCTTCCTCCTCCTCCTCCTCCTCCTCCTCCTCTTCTTCTTCTTCTTCCTCCTTTCGCTTTGTCGCAGTTAAAAAATGCGATTGATTATAGAAATCTCTCTCTCTCTCTCTCTCTCTCTCTCTACGTACATTTTATATCAGAGAGAGAGAGAGAGAGAGAGAGAGAGAGAGAGAGAGAGAGAGTATGTGTCACGCTATATCTATTATTTGGATTAATACTATATATGCATATTCTCTCTCTCTCTCTCTCTCTCTCTCTCTCTCTCTCTCTCTCTCTCTCTCTCTCGTGACACGCACATTGTTGGTTCTCTCCCTCTCTCTCTCTCTCTCTCTCCCACCTGAATACTGCCTCGAACCAGATCTCTCTCTCTCTCTCTCTCTCTCTCTCTCTCTCTCTCTCTCTCTCTCTCTCTCTCTCTGTTTTAGGAAATAATGATTGCTAGACTTATATTATTATCATTATCATCATTGTTATTATTATTATTATTATTATTATTATTATTCTTATTATTATTTTATGAGTCTATAAATATTTACTACTACTACTACTACTACTACTACTACTACTGCCACTACTACTACTACTACTACTACTACTGCCACTACTACTTACTACTACTACTACTACTACTACTACTACTACTACTACTACTACTACTACTACTACTACTGCCACTACTACTTACTACTACTACTACTACTACTACTACTACTACTACTACTACTACTACTATTTACTACTACTCCTACTCCTACTACTACTACTACTTACTACTACTACTACTACTACTCCTACTACTACTTACTACTACTACTACTACTACTACTACTTACTACTACTACTACTACTACTACTACTACTACTACTACTACTACTACTACTACTACTACTACTACTACTACTACTACTACTACTACTACTACTACTACTACTACTTACTTAATAACGGTCCACTAACCTTAATATTTACCTGTCATTCATTTATAATATATATACATTTATTCGATTTAGCTAGAGTGGGCGGGGCTTAGCATCACGCCATGTCCTCCCATTGGCTAATTCTGGAGGTGCGTCTTTACTCAAGGCTAGAATACTGTGTCCTGATTGGCTGATCCTCGTCCCTGTTCCTCCTTGGCCACGCCCAGGTCCTCTGAAGACGTATTGATGGATAGATTAATAAAGAGAGGATTAGAGATAATTTAAAGAGGAATTAAAGATAGGGATTAGAGAGAGGAATTAGAGAAAGGAATTAGAGAAAGGAATTAGAGAAAGGAATTAAAGAGAGTAATTAAATATAGGAATTAGAGAGAGGAATTAAAGATAGGAATTAGAGAAACGAAAATTATGTATAGGAATGTTTACCTCTCTCTCTCTCTCTCTCTCTCTCTCTCTCTCTCTCTCTCTCTCTCTCTCTCTCTCTCACTTTAACACGCACATACTGTAGACTACATACATACATACACACACATATACGTACATAGCTACGCAGTTTTACACACACACACACACACATACACACATACAATTGTATGTGCGTGGATTGAAAATTGGACGTACACATATATAAATAAACATACACCTGTGCACTGTATTTCAATCTAACTCTCTCTCTCTCTCTCTCTCTCTCTCTCTCTCTCTCTCTCTCTCTCTCTCTCTCTCTCTCTCTCTCTCTCTCCGCATAATAATTTCAATTAGTCATACATTTTCTTACATAATATATTTTCCTCCTTCTCTCTCCTCTCTCCCTTACCTACCTTAACTTACCTCCCCCCCCCACTCTCTCTCCCTTCCTTATTACCTCCCTCCCACTCTCTCTCACCCTCCCACCCCCTTTCCTTCCCTCACCCTTGCCCGTATTCCCCACCCTCTCTCTCCCCTCTCTTACCTCCTCCTCTCTCTCTACCTCTCCCACCCCCTTTCTTTTCTCCCCTTCCCTCTACCTCCCACCCCCCCCTCTCTCTCTCTCTTTCTCTCTCTCTCATAACCTAACCTTACCTAACCTAACCTAACCTAACCTAACCTAACCTTACCTTACCTTACCTAACCTAACCTTACCTAACCTAACCTAACCTTACCTAACCTAACCTAACCTAACCTAACCTAACCTTACCTAACCTAA
>JAPQNM010001688.1:80000-85000 GCA_029783475.1 Metacarcinus magister | reverse complement strand
GAATTAGAAGGAGAGTAAGGAGGAGAGATAGGAGAAAGAGGAGGTGGTATACAGTAAGAATAAGTAGATATAGTGTATTGTAAGTAAGAGAAGAGAAGAGAGAGGAAAGATAGAAGGAGATACAAGAGGAAGGAAGAATGAAAAATAGACGTTACCTTCTTGATATATTATTGAACTGTCGCAATAAATAACATAATAAATAAATATATAAATAACTAAACTAAACTAAATCATTTGACAATACTACCCTAACCTAACCTAACCACTCTATTTCAACCCCCAGAGTGGTGTCTACGCGTACACCAGCATGCGCGGGGCCCTCTACTCCATCTACATGAAGGAAGGGCCGCGGGGACTCACAAGGGGACTCCTACCCACACTCCTACGGGACGCTCCCTTCTCAGGACTTTATCTAATGTTTTATACACAAACCAAAAAACATATCCCTTTGCGTAAGTATTTGTATTGGGGTCGGTAATATTAGGTTAGGTTAGGTTAGGTTAGGTTAGGTTAGGTTAGGGTGTGTGTGTGTGTGAGGGTGAGGGTGAGGGAGGGTAAAGGGTGTGTGTGTGTGTGTGTGTGTGTGTGTGTGTGTGTGTGTGTGTGTGTGTGTGTGTGTGTGTGTGTGTGTGTGTGTGTGTGTGTTTGTATAAGAGAGGAGAGAGAGAGAGAGAGAGAATCTATTGTTAAGTAGATCTATTTTCGATGCTTTGACATGTGACAGAGAGAGAGAGAGACAGAGAGAGACAGAGAGAGAGAGAGAGAGAGAGAGAGAGAGAGAGAGAGAGAGAGAGAGAGAGAGAGAGAGAGAGAGAGAGAGAGAGAGAGAGGGGCAGAGGTGTTGACTGTGAGACATTAAAGATTATTTTTAGCACAGTTTTGGCAAATGAATATATATACTTTGCGCACACACATACACACACACACACACAGTCATGGACAACAAAAATAACTATGTGTACATATATATATTTACTTACACATAAGCTTTTCATTAACTGTAAACAAACACATAGACACCCAAACCTAACCTAACCTAACCTAACCTAACCACCCCCAGGCTACATGGATACCAGCATGTGTCCTGCGCTACACTTCACTAGCGGGGTAGTGGCAGGTCTCCTCGCCTCGGCAGTGACCCAACCCTTCGATGTGGTCAAGACTAAGATGCAACTATACCCCCACAAATTCACATCCTTCCAGCAAGCTTGCATTTACGTCCACACAAAATATGGGCCCAGAGGTTACTTCAAGGGTTTGGTGCCGCGCATGTTGAGGCGGACGCTCATGGCAGCAATGGCATGGACTGTGTACGAACAGGTGAGTGTGCGTATAGGTTGTGTATGGGGTTATAGAGGTGTAAATAGGTGTATGGGGTGTTCAGGGGTTAATTTGTGTATATTAGGGGTGTAAAAGTGTGTGTTTGGTTATAAAATTATTATTGTTGGTTTATATGGGGTTGTGGAGGTGTATTTGGGGTTATGGGTGTGTGTGTGTGTGTATGTAGGGGTTTATATGGGGTTATGTGTGTGTGTGTATGTGTGTATGGGTTTATATGGGGTGTATTTAGGTATCTATGGGGTGTAGGGGAATGTAGGGTGATTCTTAGGGGTAATGGGGTTGTATTTAGGTGTCTATGGGGTGTGTAAATGTATGGAATGGGTTTTTAGTTCTATGGGGGGGGCGGGGTGTGTATATATGGGGTTTTTTCTATGGGGGAGATTCTTTGTAGTTGTATACAAATAAATAACCTATTGTATTTAGGAATATATTTTTATCTCTCTTTTTCTTTCTCTTTTTCGCAGATCACAAAGACTGTTGGACTGAAGTAAAGAGAGAGAGAGAGAGAGAGAGAGAGAGAGAGAGAGAGAGAGAGAGAGAGAGAGAGAGAGAGAGAGAGAGAGAGAGAGAGAGAGAGAGAGAGACCTTCCTTCCCATCCCTTCCCCACCCACCCCACACACACACACACACACACACACACACACACACACATGCACTCAATTTTGGTGGTAGAACTGAAATAACAATCAATTACAATCATCATCATCATTATCATCATTATCATTATTATCATTATCATTATCATTATCATTTATTGGGAACATCAATTAATATCTATATATATAAGTTTCAGCTGTGATATTTAACGTACACACACACACACACACACACACACACACACACACACACACACACACACACACACACACACACACACACACACACACACACCCATATATACATTTCCTTCCTATTATCAAGTTTACGCACATACATTTCCCTCCTGTGTGTATGTGTGTATGTACGTATATATCTAATTGTGTACGTGTCTTGTGTGTGCACCGGTTAAGTATGTGTATGTATGTACAGTACGTATATATCTAATTGTGTACGTGTCTGTGTGTGCACCGGTTAAGTATGTGTACATATGTGTGTACGTATGTATGTATGTATGTATGTATGTATGTATGTATGTATGTGTGTGTGTGTGTGTGTGTGTGTGTATGAAGACATAAATAAATAAATAAATAATCATTATCTTACATATATATATATTTTTTCTTTCTTTGTTTTGTAATAATAACAATAAATAATAAATAAATAAATATTAATAGATAGTAATAATAATAATAATAATTTAATGATAAAAAAAAACTAGAAATAGTTAATTTAATTTAGCTATAACAAAATGAGAGAGAGAGAGAGAGAGAGAGAGAGAGAGAGAGAGAGAGAGAGAGAGAGAGAGAGAGAGAGAGAGAGAGAGAGAGAGAGAGAGAGAATAAAGATAGATTTAATTTGTCTCGTTATAGAGGCTTGTAGTTTTTCTCTATATATGAAGATTTATCATTAATTATTGTCTGTCTGTCTGTCTGTCTGTCTCAATATTTGTATAATAATAATAATATATATACAGAAATATATTATAATATCACCAATTGAAAAATAAGTGTCTATATTTACCTTTGAATAAGTGTGTGTGTGTGTGTGAGGAAGAGGAAGAAGAAGAAGAGGAAGAGGAGAATTGAAAAGTTCCTATGAGTATACAGAAGCTCCTCCCCCCCCCCGTAATGATGTAGGCCTATGCTGATACAAACTTTACCACTGAACGCAAGGGAAATAATAAATGAAACTGTTTGTCTTTTTTTTCCACCTCTAATGTTAACTGAACCTCCAACCCTCGACTCTATTTCTCATACTGTACCTAACTTAACATAACTTAACTTAACCTAACCTCACTTCACTTATTTAAACCTAACCTAACTTGCCTGGAAACCAATTTAACACCACACACACACACACACTGTCACCACGCACCACCACTCACAGTTACTCACATTATATTCCCTGGTAGAGGCCCTGGTGGTGGTAGTAGTAGCAGCAGCAGCAGCAGCAGTAGTAGTAGTAGCAGCAATAGTAGTAACACACACTAATTGTTTGTTGGATGCGTGGGTGTAGTGCTAATTCTTGCTCTATAACAATATTTCTGGTCCTGGTTGAATTATGTCCAATTTATGAAGAAGTGGTGAAGGTGAGGCCGCCCCATCAACCTCACATCCGTAGTTTAGTTGTGCGACGATTCACTCACCGCTATGAGCCATGGTGAAGGGCTGTCAGGGTGGCACAGGCGTGTTAGGTGACCCGTTTTCCTCAAGGCAGCGTTGGTGAGAGGGATGACAGCTGGTTGTGGTGAGGTGTGGACGCTTGCTGCTGCTAGGAGGGTGGGCAGGTCAAAGGTGGTGACGTTCAAGGCCAGGAGTTGTGAGCGGAGTACAAGACGGTGAGAGTGTGTACTGGGAGAATGGTAATTATTGCACTTCACTCTAGTACTATTATATGTTATCTCAGCACATTGTCACGCTGTACACTTATAATACAAGTCCTTACGAAGCTTGTCACTTAATTACAACCTCTATTAACACGTATAATAGAAGTGATTATAACGAATAGACTAGAATGTCACACACGTGGCCTTGGAACTAAAACATTGCAACTTCCGACTCAACTTATATATTGTTACGTTAACCTGTCTGCCAGCCTTCCTGCTGCGTCAAGTCACAGCACCACAGCATGGCCAGACCGGGGAGGCAACAGACAACAACAGTGGGTGAGGGAAAACACAGAGCACATTTCCTGGGCTTCATTTCCTTTGGTTATACACATGGCGGGGGGCGAAACTTGAGAGAGGGAGACCTTTCACATCCACTATACAGTCCTTAGTACAGAGTGGAATGTCCCAGGCTCCAGTAGCAACAATAATACAGGCTTTCCTAATAGCAGGGTGGAGAAGGAGGAGTTTTAGCGGAGGCAAAGGAAGTATTCACCCTTCAGATCCAACCTTCCCGCTCTGTGCCTTCGTCTGTGTCTCTCCCAGGTTACGCCATCACGCCAAGCCTCTTTCCTTCCCGCCTAGAAAGCCCGCGAAACTATAACTCAATTTTAATATTGTTTTATAATATTTAATTAATTTGATTTATGTACATATTATTAATTAGAATAGCTGTGTGTGTGTGTGTGGGTGTGTAAATTGTACTTTTAATGAGGTTGAAGTCACTAAATCGAATGGAGTCAAGGTTTTGGCGGGAAAGCTAATATTTGAAAGTTTTTTACTCCTAATATATTGCATCATATCGTAAATACACCTGAATGTGAGTTATAATTACATTTTTGGGGCACGGAGCAGCAAGGAACATATAGGGTTTATTGTATAAGAAGGTTAAAAGGCAAAAATATTACCTCTTGATTGAGAAATAACAAGAAATACGAATGATAGTAGAAGGCAGAGTGAAGTGTTGTTGTTTGGAGGGTCACGCGCTGGACTGCTGCTGTTCATATCGTAAATACACCTGAATGTGAGTTATAATTACACTTTTGAGGCATGGAATAGCAAAGGTAATGTAGGATGTATTATATGAGAAGGTTAGGAAGCATAGAATTACCTCTTGATTGAGAAATAGCAAAAAATGCGAATGAAGAGTTGATAGTGGGAGGTCGGGCGACA
>JAPQNM010001688.1:70000-72500 GCA_029783475.1 Metacarcinus magister | reverse complement strand
GGCGTAGAAGTCTTCTGGCCTGGGGGGGGCGGGGAGGGGAGATTAAGGTTAGGTTAAGGTTAGGTTAGGTAAGGTAAGGTTAGGTTAGGTTAGGTTAGGTTAGGTTAGGTAAGGTTAGGTTAGGTTAGGTAAGGTTAGGTTAGGTAAGGTTAGGTTAGGTTAGGTTAAGGTTAGGTTAGGTTAGGTAAGGTTAGGTAAGGTTAGGTTAGGTAAGGTTAGGTAAGGTTAGGTTAGGTTAGGTAAGGTTAGGTTAGGTTAGGTTAGGTTAGGTTAGGTTAGGTTAGGTTAAGTTAAGGTTAGGTTAGGTAGAGACACTCAACAAACCACTATTTACCTTTCTTCCTCTCCTTACCCCTTACAAACCTTCCCCAACCTTACCCTACCCTACCCACACCTACCCAACTCTCCCCACACATACCCACACCCTTCCCACACCCACCCACACCCACCCACACCCACCCCCACGCCCACACACTCACCCAGAATGACGAAGGTGAATATAACATTGAAGACGGTAGTAAGAGATCGCCCGACGTAATAGAACGCCACACCTAAGTACTTGAGACAAAGATTATTGGTGCTGATCATGGCCACAAAGATGATGGACAAGGGTAGCACCTGTGGGGGGGGCGGGGGGGTGGGGGGGTTGAGGGGGAGAGAAGGGAGAGAAGGGAGGAGGGAAGGGAGATGATGAGGGAGGGGAGAGGAGAAAAAGGTGTGTTTAGGGGTAGGGAAGGAAAGGGAAGGTGTGGTTAGGGTAGGGCAGAGGAGGGAAGGAGAGAGAAATATGAGTTTAGAGAGGAGAGAAAAAGTTTAGGGAGAGAAGAGAGGGGAGGGAAGGGAGGAAAAAGGTGTGTTTAAGGAAGGGAGCGGCGGAGGAGGAGGAGGGAGGGAGGGAGAGAAGGGAGGGAGAGAAAAAAGTACATTTAGATTAAAAATTCGTTGATATATATATAGTATCATTATAGACAGCTAAACGCACACACCCACCCACCTACCCACACACACCCACACACACCTTCTTAATGACCGCCACCTCAATCCGGCCTAGGTGGGGGAAGGACAGGAGGTGAGGGAACAAGCGGGTTAATCGGGACATGGCTAGGCACGACCCGGCTGTCACCAAGCATTGAAACCAAGTGACAAAGAGCGGTGCGTCGGTCTTGCTTGTAGCCGCACCTCCTAGCAAGGCCTTATTGACAAACACCATGGAGATTGACACTAGCCTGGAGGAGGAGGAGGAGCAGGAGGAGGAGGAGGAGGAGGGAGTCAGGAGGAAGAGGTAAAGGTTAGGAGAGAGAGGGAGAGGTTAAGAAGAAAGAGGTGTAGGTTAGAAGGAGAAGGAAGGATGGAAGAGCACAAGGAGGTTAAGAGTAGGAGGAGAAGGAGGAGGTATAGGTTAGAAGGAGGAGGAGGAGGAGGAGGAGGAGGTGTAGGTTAGAAGGAGGAGGAAGAGAATATAATAAATAGGAAAAATAGAATGAAGTGTAGAAGGAGGAGGAGAGTTAAGAAGGATGGAGGAGGAGGAGGAGGAAGAGGATAAAAAATATATATATAGGAAGAAAGGAGAAGGGAAGAGAGGAGGAAGGATATGGAGGAGGAGGAGGAGGAGGAATAGAGGAAGAAAGAAGGAAGAGGGAATAGAGGACAGGAAACAAGAGGAGGAGGAGGAAGAAGAAATAGAAAAAAATAGAGAACGAGGAGAGAGAGAGAGAAAAAAAAAAGATTATTTATTAGTTAATTTCAACAACTTCCATAATAATAATAATAATAATAATAATAATAATAATAATAATAATAATGGACACACACTGACCAGTATAGCGCCACCACCATCACCACCTTCGCGTATTTGACCCAAAGTGAATCTTCCTGACGCTTGACTTCCATTGTCTGCGGAAAACAAACAAACAAACAAACAAACACATTAATAAATAAATAAATAAATAAATGTTGAGTCAAACGAGAATTATCATTGGTGTGTTTGAGAGAGAAAGAAAAATTAATATAAATAAATAAATAAAAGTGAATAAAAAAATATACGTAACATTAAACGAGGATTAGATAAACAAACACACACACATGCATGCCGTACCTGTAACCTGCCGTATCTCTAAGCACTTCGTAAAAATTTAAGAGAAATAACTAAGGTTTAGAGCAAATATTAATAGAATTTTAATATATACTTAAGGGAAAACATTTTTATTTATATATTTTAACTCACGTAAATAGTTCAATATATTTATAAGGGTACGTGGCCCTTAATTCAGGTATCTAAGGGGTTAAAAGAATAATATATAAATAAAATACAAAACTAATACAAAAAAAACACGAATATATGAAGAAAAAACATCAACATTTTTCAAAACCCAAAATTTTCATCTTATCCAACCTGACATCTCTTGACAAAACACCAAAAAAAACATGGATATAGATAATAAAACAACATTATCTCACCATTAAGTTATGTGTTGATGTTTTCCACTTGTTTCCTATGTCT
>JAPQNM010001688.1:65000-67500 GCA_029783475.1 Metacarcinus magister | reverse complement strand
CTCCTCCTCCTCCTCCTCCTCCTCCTCCTCCTCCTCCTCCTCCTTATCGTGATTTTCTTATTTTCGATTTTTATCACATTTTTTGCCAATTTTCAGCTTTTTTGTTTAAATTTATGTTTCGTTTTAGAGTGAAAGAGAAAAAAGAGGGAAAGCTCTCTCTCTTTTTTTTTTCTTTCTCTCTCTCTCTCTCTCTCTCTCTCTCTCTCTCTCTCTCTCTCTCTCTCTCTCTCTCTCTCTCTCTCTCTGATTTCTCTTACTTATTGTATTGCAAAAAATAAATAAAGCAAAAATAAAGAAAAAAAATATAATACTATGACTTTCTAAATTTTCTTTCTATAACTTTATCAAAAAACGTAATATTTTTTTTTCATTAATATTTTTTCTTAGTTATTTCAGTTATTTTTTTACTATTTTAACCTCAATATTAATGTAGTTATTATTTATTTATTATGTATATATATTTTTTTTTTTTTTTTGCAATTATTAATCATGAATATTATTGCATTTTTATCTATTGAATTAAATTGATCTAGTTTACGCGGGTAATTTTTATACTTTTCGCGCGGTTTGGCTAGAAAATAAGACGAGTTTATTTCTCTACATACACGAAAACCTTATATAACCTAATATTTCAATACACATTTACCTTATAATTATTGAAAGTCATTTTTTACAATATTATTTATAAGTTAATAATGTGTATATAGAGGAAATAAAGTTTGTTATGGTATTGATTTTAAGCAATACACACGTGGATATATATGAATAACAATAAAATAACTATTACTACCTATAGAAAGTATAATAAAATAACTATGAACTAATCAAATACAAGAAAATATAGTAATAATAAAATTTAATAGATAGATAAATAACAGAAAAGTGATCCCGTTGTAAAATATTTCCCTAAACACAAAGGTAAACAAAGCAAATAAATAATAATATAAAGAAAAAACGAATAATACAAGAAGTAAAAGAAAGAAAGGAATAAGACGATAATATGATAAAATAAGGATGAACGAAATAGTGAATATATATATAGAAAACAAACAAACTAAGAATTAGATTAACAATATATTATTCCTCCTCCTCCTCTTCCTTTATTCTTCTCCTCCTCCTCTTCTTTATTTAATCTTCCTTCTTATTCTTGTCTCTTTCTCTTATTACCTACACTCACCTCTCATCCCGATCCATAAAGCCGTCTAGTCTTCTCTTAAAACTCCCTATTGTCTGTCCACTAACTATACCTGCTGACTGAGTCTCTTCCACTCACCTATTTGTAAACCAATCTAGGCCTATTTCTTTATTAAACCTACATTGTTCTAATTTGAATCCGTTATTTCTTGTTCTATCCTGACTACTGTTCCTACATCCCCCTTATTCAAACCTAACCTAACACTTCAATACAGCAATCAGATCTTCCTTTACTCTATGTCTCTCCAGTGAGTGTCATTTCAAAAGCTTTAGTCTCCCTTTCATAGCTAAAATTCCTCTTTCTCTGCACTGACTCTAACAACATTATATTCATTCTATAATATTTGGACTATAAACTGTAGCACTGCATAGTCAAGGTGAGGTGAGGTGAGGTGAGGTGAGGTGAGGTGAGGTGAGGTGAGGTGAGGTGAGGTGAGGTGAGGTGAGGTGAGGTGAGGTTTGACTAACGTTAAATACAACTTCAAAATAACCTCACCATTTCTAACTTTTAATACTGCTTATAGTAATGAATCCTAACACCCTATTAGTCTTATTTCTAGGCTAAATACATTGTTTTCTGGGATGGAAGTCTGAGCCAACCTGAACACACAAATCTCTCTCATATTTTGACTTATCGCCCTCCTCCTCCTCCTCCTCCTCCTCCTACTTCGTTATCTTATATTTTCCTTCTCTCTTATTCTTCCTCCTCTTTTATTATCCTCCTCCTCCTCCTCTTCCTTTCTTCTCTTCCTCCTCCTCCTCCTCCTCCTCCTACTCCTCCTCCTGGCTAGCCATCGAGCCTTCCTCTCTATCAAGATGGCGGACCAACAACCGATGGAGGTGGGTGCTGATTATCAATACAATACCGATGATGACGACGTAATTATCATCGAGGAGACAACCAAACCTAATGAGTAAGTATAATTAACCTTTCCTCCATCTAATGATACCAATTTTGTGTTAATGAGTCACGGGGAAATAGGGGAAAATTGAGGTTATTAGAGAACAATTTTTTTTTATTTCCTTCTCGAAGTTGGTAGAAAGATGATGGAAAATTGTTTTGTTATTATTGTTTTTATTTGGTGTTTGTTGTTGTTTTTTTGAATATTTTTTGGGTGTGGGTAAAATGTTGATGAAATTTTGGATATTTTCATGTATTGTCAATTTTTTTTTTGTTAGTTGGAAATGAGAGAAAATGATAAAATTATTGTCATTATTTCCGTGTACATATGGTGTTTAAGAAGGTATACATATGTGCGTATGTGTGTACGTGTGGGTGTAGGTGTACGTGTGGGTTGTTAGGTTA
>JAPQNM010001688.1:55000-57500 GCA_029783475.1 Metacarcinus magister | reverse complement strand
ACCCACGCCCACACCACACAAGGATGGGGCGGCGACCCCTGCGCCCCCCCTGCTGGGTGGGGCTGAGGGTGAGGGCGTGGGCGTGGGCGGGACTGGTGAGGTGGGCGGGGGACGGGGACGGGGACGGGTCGTGTCGGGGCGTGAGTGTTGCCCTTCAGCCCGGACACTACCAGGTGAGTGTGCGGTGGCGGGCGTGCGGGCGTGCGCTGCGCCTCACCCTTGGCCCCGCCCCACCCCGAGGCCCCGCCCCCAACGCACGAGCAGCCACTCTACTACGGGGGCACCGCCGCCCCGGACCCACGCCCCGCCCCTGGCCCCGCCCCTGGCCCCGCCACGCCCTCGCTGCCCCGCCGCCTGGTGAGCCGCTTGCTGCCCCGCGGGTCACTGCAGCAGCACGTGGGCGTGAACCCCGCCGCGGCGCCCACGTCACGGCGGGGCAGCAGAAGGAGGTGCTGGGGGGGCGCCGCGCCCATGCTACGCCCACGGAAGGGCCGCCACAGGTGGGCGTCACTCCCGTGCTTGTTTGGTGTGGGCGGCCCTGACGGGGGGGGCGACACCTCAGGGGGGGAGTCCTGCGGGGGGTATGAGGGCGTCGCGCACCTGGCGCGGCGCCCCCCGCACCCTCACCCACGCGGGGCGCCCACCCAGGGTGTACCCCGCCCAGGGGGCACGCCCACACCGGGGCTTTATGGTGGTGGGTTGATGAAAGGTGGTGGTGGTGGTGGTGATTGTGGTGGTGGTGGTGGTGGTGGTGGTGATGATTGTGGTGGTGGTGGTGGTGGTGGTGATTGTGGTGGTGGTGGTGGTGGTGGTGGTGGTGGTGGTGATGGTGGTGATTGTGGTGGTGGTGGTGGTAGTGATAGTGGTGGTGGTGGTGGTGGTGGTGATTGTTGTGATTGTGGTGCTTATTGTGGTGGTGATGGTGGTGGTGGTGGTGGTGGTGATTGTGGTGATGGTGGTGGTGGTGGTGGTGGTGTTACAGTGTTGGAGGAGGATGGGTGTGCGTGCATGGGTGGGCGGTGTGGGCTGGAACAGGAGGAGGAGTTAGCACGGCGTGTGGTGCACGAGTACTTCACGCCCCCGCCCCCGCCCCCGCCCACCGCCTCGGAGTGTGAGTGTGAGTGTGAGGGTGGCGTGGGCGGCGGTGACACTGATGACTCCCAGGGATACGAGGGTGACGGGGAAGGCAGTGACGGGGAGGCAAGGGGCGGGGGTGTAGGCGTGGGCGGAGATGTAGGCGTGGGCGGGGATGTAGGCGTGGGCGGAGATGTAGGCGTGGGCGGAGATGTAGGCGTGGGCGGAGATGTAGGCGTGGGCGGAGATGTAGGCGTGGGCGGAGATGTAGGCGTGGGTATGGGTGGTGTTGCCCCGCCCCGCCTGGGTCGGGTGGGAGTGGGCGTGCGTGGGCTGAAGCGGCACACTTTGCTGCAGTTCGGGCACAAGCTGGAGGTGGGCGGGGCCGAGGGTGGGGGTGGGCGGGGCAGCAGTGTGGCGTGCCAGGGCCTGGCCAAGCTGAGGCGGACACACACACACACCCATGGGCGCGCCGCACCCATGAACACCACCAAGCTAACCATCCACCTCACGCCCCCACACACGCCCACACCCACGCACCCACACAGGGGCGCGGGGCAGGGGGGCGTGCGCCGCGCCTTCAGCCTGGACTCCCTTGGGGGCGCCGCCCCGCCCGGCCCTGAGGTGCGCCGCGTGCAGGTGTCCGTGGGTGGGCGGCGCAGGGCGGGGCACGCCCCCCGAACCAGTGTTGTGTCCGTGCCCGGGGGGGCCGCCGCGCCCCACACACTGCCGCCCCTGCAGCGCAGCGAGGTGGTGTTGCAGCCTCAGGGGGGCGCCGCCCCACCCCTCGCCCCCCGCCCCTGTGTGTCGGAGGGCAACGTGGGCGCCGCCAGCTACCCCGCCCCGCCCGTGCCCCGCCGAAGAGAGTGTGCCCCGGGAGAGGGTGTGAAGGCGTCCTCCGGCCCCAGGAAGTACTTCTCAGGCATCCTGCACGCCTTCGGGGCCGCGGCGCCACGCCTGCGCGGGGCCACGTGCGCCCACCACCACCACCACCACCAGCAGCAGCAGCAGCAGCAGCGGGGGGACGCCGCCCCCCAATGGGCTAAAAGTGTGCACGGGCAGGTGTGCCCCAGTGCTGCCACCACCCTCAAATACCCTGCCAAGGGGCACGCGCCCTACCACACACACACACACACACACACACACGCAGGAATAGCTGTGACTCACCACGCCTCACCCCCACGCCCACCCCAACACCCACGCCCACCGCCACCCCCACGCCGCCCACCCGCAGGAAGGGCGTGAAGGCCTTCGCCAGCCGGGCATTTATAAACATGGGTATGGGCGTGGGGAGGGGGAGGGGGCGGGGGCGGGGCGCGCTGCCCCCCGCCCCGCCCCGCTCACACTCCTACGACAACCTGGACTTCCATCAACGACACTCCTTCACCGGGCACCACACGCCCACGCACACAGCCTCACTCACACA
>JAPQNM010001688.1:42500-47500 GCA_029783475.1 Metacarcinus magister | reverse complement strand
TGTGAGAGAGAGAGAGAGAGGTATAAAAGTGATGAAAGAGAGATATAAATAAATAAATAAATAAATCCGTTTTTGTTCATTAATATAAATAGAAAAAGTAAGAGAGAGAGAGAGAGAGAGAGAGAGAGAGAGAGAGGAATACAAACAATAATAAAAATAATAATAAATACCAAATGAGAGAGAGAAAAAAAAACTAACCTAACCCCCCCCTTCCCCCCCTAACAGCTGAACCGGTTGGAGGGGGCTACAGAGGACTGCACAGCGGCAATTAACCTTGACGAGGGCTACCTGAAGGCCTACTTAAGGAGAGCCAAGTGTTACCAGCAGTTAGAACGCCATGACGAGGCTGTTAGAGACTACGAGAAGGTGTTAAGGCTGGATAAGAGTCAGGGTGAGTGTGTTAGGGTGCGTTAGGGTGTGTTTAGGGTGAGTTAAGGTGTGTTAGGGTGTGTTTAGGGTGTTTTAGGCTAGTTTAGGGTGTGTTAGGTTAGGTTAGGGTGTGTTTAGGGTGTGTTAAGGTGTGTTGGGGTGAGTTAAGGTGTGTTTAGGGTGTTTTAGGCTAGTTTAGGGTGTGTTTAGGTGTGTTAGGGTGTGTTTAGGTGTGTTAGGGTGTGTTTTAGGTGTGTTTGGGTGTGTTAGGGTGTGTTAGGGTGTGTTAGGGTGAGTTAAGGTGTGTTAGGGTGTGTTTGGGTGTGTTAGGGTGTGTTTAGGGTGAGTTTAGGTGTGTTAGGTTAGTTTAGGGTGAGTTAAGGTGTGTTTAGGTGTGTTAGGGTGTGTTTGGGTGTGTTAGGGTGTGTTTAGGGTGTGTTTAGGTGTGTTTAGGGTGTGTTAGGGTGTGTTAGGTTAGGTTTAGGGTGTGTTAATATGACTATAAGTAAGGTAAGGTAAGGTTAGGTTAGGTTAGATTAGATTATGATATGTTAATTGTGATATATTTAAACTTATCTGTCTTTCCTCCTCCTCCTCCTCCTCCCTTACCTTCCTCCTCCTCCCTCCTCCCCCTCCTCCCCCCCCCCAGAACACAAGAGGCTGCTGCAAGAGGCCAAGGTTCAGCTCAAGAGGAGTAAGAGGAAGGACTATTATAAAATTTTAGGAGTCGTCAAAACAGCCACGGAAGATGAGGTGAAGAAATCCTATAAGAAAATGGCCCTTATGCATCACCCGGGTTAGTGTGTGCGTGTGTGTACGTACGTGTGTGTGTGTACGTTGTTTGTGGATCTGTGTGTGTGTGTGTGTACGTCTGTGTGTGTAATATTTTTTTTGTCAACGAACGAACGAAGGAATTTATATATATAACGTGTGTGTGTGGATCTGTGTGTGTGTGTGTGTACGTACGTCTGTCTGTCTGTGTGTGTGTGTGTGTACGTGTGTGTGTGTTTTATATATATATATGTATTTATTTTATTGGTGTAAATATTTTTTTTTTCTGAAGTTAACGAACGAACGAACGAACGAAGGAATTTTGATTTTCATTTCCGCGTTCTTTTCAATTATTTCTTTTCTTTCATTTATTTATTTATTCATTCGTTCATTCGTTCGTTGTCTTCTTCCTCTTCTTCTTCTTCGGCTAATCTTCCTTCCTCCTCCTTCTTCTTCGTTCGTTGTCTTCTTCTTCCTCTTCTTCTTCTTCTTCTCCTCCTTCCTCCTCCTCCTCCTTCTTCTGTATATATCACCAAAACAAACATTAAACTTTCCTCCTCCTCCTCTTCCCTCCTCCACCCCCCCCCATAAACACCTCTAACCTAACCTAACCCCTCCCCCTCCCGGCACACAGACCGCCACGCTAACTCATCAGACAAGGAGAAGCAAGACCACGAGGTGAAGTTCAAGGAAATAGGTGAGGCTTATGCCGTCCTAACTGACACTAAGAAGAGAGCAATGTACGACCGAGGACACGACTTTAACGACCCCGACGGCGGCTTTGCACATGAGGGTAAGGAGGGTGATTAAGGGTGATTAAGGGTGATTTAGGGTGATTTAAGGTGATTTAGGGTGATTTAGGTGATTTCAGGGTGATTTAGGCTAGTTAAGGGAGTCTAAGGGTGATTTTAAGGGTGATTTAGGGTGATTTCAGGGTGATTTAGGCTAGTTAAGGGAGTCTAAGGGTGATTTAAAGGGTGATTTAGGGTGATTTCAGGGTGATTTAGGCTAGTTAAGGGAGTCTAAGGGGTGATTTCAGGGTGATTTAGGATGATTTTAGGGGTGATTTAGGTGAGTTAAGGGGAGTCTAAGGGGTCTAAGGGTGATTTAGGGTGATTTAGGGTGATTGAGGCTAGTTAAGGGAGTCTAAGGGGTCTAAAGGGTGATTTCAGGGTGATTGAGGATAGTTAAGGGAGTCTAAGGGGTCTAAAGGGTGATTTCAGGGTGATTTAGGCTAGTTAAGGGCGTCTAAGGGTGATTTAGGGTGATTTCAGAGTGATTTCAGGGTGTTAAGTAAAATAAGGCAAAATAATAAAGATTTTTCCATAGATAACATAAAATAAAAATTCTTGCATAGTAAAAAATAATGAAAAATAAATGATATAATGTGAGATATATATATAAATAATCAAATAATCACTCTCTCTCTCTCCCCCTCTCTCTCTCTCTCTCCCCCACAGATATTGACCCCAGCCACATCTTCCAGGCGTTCTTTGGGGGGGGTCAAGGAGGGTACAGCTTCTCCAACCACAGCGGGGGGGGTTTCCAGCAGCAAGGGGGCGGCTTTCCAGGCGGCAGCTTCCCAGGAGCCTTCCCCGGGGGTTTTCATTTCCAGTTTAGTTAAGGGGGGGTGAGGAGGAGGAGGAGGAAGAAGAGGAGGAGGAGGAGGTGGAAGAAGAGGAGGAGGAGGAGGAGGAGGCGGCTTGTGAAGTTCAGGTGTTAAGAAGAAGAAGAGGAAGAAGATAAGGAAGATATTATTGTTATTATTATTATTTTTATTATTATTTGTTATTATTATTATTATTATTATTATTATTATTAAGTTGGGTTTTTCTATAGATAGGTATGTCATATTCTCTCTAATTCTCTCTCTCTCTCTCTAATTCTCTCTCTCTCTCTAATTCTCTCTCTCTCTCTCTAGTTCCTCATTCGATGTATATATGTATGTGTGTGTGTGTGTGTGTGTGTGTGTGTGTGTTTGGAAAGTAAAGAAATAATGATAATAATAATAATAATAAAGAGAAAGAGAAAAAGGATAAAATATATTGAATTAGAAGGAAAGCTGGAAATTTTTTTTTGGTCTTGTGTACGTGTGTGTGTGTACGTACGTGTGTATGTACGTATACTTTCTTAACCCTTTTTCCGTCACATACACGTACACACACACACACACACACACACACACACACACACACACACACACACACACACACACACACACACACACACACACACACACACACACACACACACACACACGTACACAGGACAAAATGTTTACACGGGAATATAATTTATTTTTTACGTTCATAAATGTTTCTTTTATTTCTTGTTTTGTTTCTTTATATTTTTTTTTTCTCTCTCTCTCTTTTATATTTATTTTTTCTTTATATTGCATTCCGAGGAGAGAGAGAGAGAGAGAGAGAGAGAGAGAGAGAGAGGTATGTACGTTTTAATCATCCCAGTCATTTTCATGTATACTTAAGATCTATCTATGTATGTATGTATGTATGTGTACTTTCAAATGTACGTATGTATGTATGTGTGTGTGTGTATGTGTACTTTCAAACCCTCCCTATCTCCCCCTCCCATCCATACATGTGGGTGTGTATGTATGGATATGGATGTATATGTACGTATGTATGTATATGTACGTATGTATGTATGTATTAGAGGTTTACACAGAAGGAAATAAAAATTGTCCGTGATTAGAGATATCTTTAATTTCTTCCTTACATCGTCTATTTATTTATTTATTTATTCAAACATTTATGAATATCCAAAAAAAAGTTTATTAAAGTTAGTCTGTCTCAAGTCTCTCTCTCTCTCTCTAACTTATTTTCCTTCCTATAATTCAAACCATTTTTCTTATACAATTTAAAACACTAATTCACCTTGACTGTTTATAATTAGGACAGGTAAGCAGACAGGTAGACCGTGGATAGGCCCTTCTTGACACCCTGTTTTGTTTGATGTCATTTGAACAAGTAGCTGATGTTGTATTTACATTATAAAGGTAAACAAATAGCTTATGGGTCATATTACTAATCTTAACCTACACTATTTAGTTCTAGAGGTAGTAGTACATAGTATATATAATGTACTTAACACAGCTATCAAGGCAGTGGTCGTTATTATAATCAAAATATACGAAATAATATAGCAATCAGGAGAACAAAATTTAAATCGAGATGCATAACTTTTGAATCCTAAAATATAAAAAGAGCTTCTATATATATAAATAACGATAATTAATAATGAAATAATGTCATTTATCACTAATAATAGTAGTGTTATGAAAATAGGGGGGGGTGAGGGTGCTTTTGTCTATGTATATGTGTGTGTGTGGAAATTAGCGGGAATTTACGCGGGCTTTTCTAGGGCGCACCTCTGTGTAGCGGCAGTCACCTCTCCTCACCCCCACGGGAAAGATTATTGGCTATTACTCAAAAGTTCTCGTATTTCCCGCGTGTTTCCGTGTGCTAGTATATACAGGAAGTGGTAATTGTGGTAGAGGTGGTGGTAACACTTAGTAAAGAGTGAAGACGAGGTGTATAAGCTGACTATAACTTGTGGCGGACGCAGTGGCGGACTTAAATTTTTGGCGCCACGGGAAACATAGTACAATGGTGTCACCCACGCCCCCCACGCCCCCCCACGCCCCCCCTTCAGTGGATATTCGCTATATACATTCATTAACAAAACCATTATTACCTATTACACTATTTAGTAAGCCTGGTCAGTGCTAGCAGTGTATTAGTTAGGTTTAAATAAGAGACTTTTAGCTAGCGTCTGTGTTAAGGTCTCAATTCAAAGTTACAGCTGTGCCGCCCCCTTGCCACGACTGACACCCACGCCCA
>JAPQNM010001688.1:27500-30000 GCA_029783475.1 Metacarcinus magister | reverse complement strand
AGCAGCAACAGCAGCAACAGCAGGAACAGCAGCAACAGCAGCAACAGCAGGAACAGCAGCAACAGCAGCAACAGCAGGAACAGCAGCAACAGCAGCAACAGCAGCAACAGCTGGAACAGCAGGAGGAGTAGGTGGACAAGCAGGAACAGCAGGAGGAGTTGGTGGACAAGCAGGAACAGCAGGAGGAGTAGGTGGACAAGCAGGAACAGCAGGAGGAGTTGGTGGACAAGCAGGAACAGCAGGAGGAGTTGGTGGAACAGCAGGAACAGCAGCAACAGCAGGAACAGCAGCAACAGCAGCAACAGCTGGAACAGCAGGAACAGCTGGAGTAGTTGGAACAGCAGGAACAGCTGGAGCAGCAGGAACAGCTGGAGTAGCAGGAACAGCAGGAACAGCTGGAGCAGCAGGAACAGCTGGAGCAGCAGGAACAGCTGGAGTACCAGGAACAGCTGGAGCAGCAGGAACAGCTGGAGTAGCAGGAACAGCAGGAACAGCTGGAGCAGCAGGAACAGCTGGAGTACCAGGAACAGCAGGAACAGCTGGAGCAGCAGGAACAGCTGGAGTAGCAGGAACAGCAGGAACAGCTGGAGCAGCAGGAACAGCTGGAGCAGCAGGAACAGCTGGAGTAGCAGGAACAGCAGGAACAGCTGGAGCAGCAGGAACAGCTGGAGTAGCAGGAACAGCAGGAACAGCTGGAGCAGCAGGAACAGCTGGAGTAGCAGGAACAGCAGGAACAGCTGGAGCAGCAGGAACAGCTGGAGTAGCAGGAACAGCAGGAACAGCTGGATCAGCAGGAACAACTGGAGTAGCAGGAACAGCAGGAACAGCTGGAGCAGCAGGAACAGCAGGAACAGCTGGAGCAGCAGGAACAGCTGGAGTAGCAGGAACAGCAGGAACAGCTGGAGCAGCAGGAACAGCTGGAGCAGCAGGAACAGCTGGAGTAGCAGGAACAGCAGGAACAGCTGGAGCAGCAGGAGCAGCTGGAGTACCAGGAACAGCTGGAGCAGCAGGAACAGCTGGAGCAGCAGGAACAGCTGGAGCAGCAGGAACAGCTGGAGTAGCAGGAACAGCAGGAACAGCAGGAGCAGCAGGAGTAGCAGGAACAGCAGGAACAGCTGGAGCAGCAGGAACAGCTGGAGTACCAGGAACAGCTGGAGCAGCAGGAACAGCTGGAGTAGCAGGAACAGCAGGAACACCGGGAGTAGCAGGAGCAGCAGGAACAGCTGGAGTAGCAGGAGCAGCAGGAACAGCTGGAGTAGCAGGAGCAGCAGGAACAGCTGGAGTAGCAGGAGCAGCAGGAACAACTGGAGTAGCAGGAGCAGCAGGAACAGCTGGAGTAGCAGGAGCAGCAGGAACAGCTGGAGTAGCAGGAGCAGCAGGAACAGCTGGAGTAGCAGGAGCAGCAGGAACAGCAGGAGTACCAGAAGCAGCAGGAACAGCTGGAGTAGCAGGAGCAGCAGGAACAGCTGGAGTAGCAGGAGCAGCAGGAACAGCTGGAGTAGCAGGAGCAGCAGGAGCAGCTGGAGTAGCAGGAGCAGCAGGAACAGCTGGAGTAGCAGGAGCAGCAGGAACAGCTGGAGTAGCAGGAGCAGCAGGAACAGCTGGAGTAGCAGGAGCAGCAGGAGCAGCAGGAACAGCTGGAACACCGGGAGTAGCAGGAACAGCAGAAGCAGCAGAAATAGAAGCAGCAGGAACAGCTGGAGTAGGTGGAACAGCAGGAACAGCAGGAGTAAGTGGAACAGCAGGAGAAGAGAAGGAAGAACAAATTGAACAAACCCAAACAGAAGAAGAAGAAGAAGAAGAAGTAGGAGGAGGAGTAGGAGAGGAGAAGAAGGAAGAAGAAGAAGAAGAGGAGGAGGAGAACCCCTCCCTTTCCTTCGTGGGGGAGGGGGGGTATTCCGGCCCCCCCCGAAGGAAGAGTGGAGAGGTGGAGAGAAGAGGAGAGAAGGAAGGAGAGAAGGAGGAAGAAAGTGGAGAGATTAAAGAGGGAAGAGAAGGAGAGAAGAATGAAGAGGAGGAAGAGACCAAAGGAGAGAATGAGGAAATGGAGGAGGAAGAGACGCAAGGAGAGAAGGAAGAAGAGGTGAAGGAGGAGGGAAGAGGAGGAGAGAAGAAGGAAGGGAAGGAGGAAGAAGAAGAGGAGGAAGAGGAAGCTTAGAAAGGTAAATTATTATTATTATTATTATTATTATTATTATTATTATTATTATTATTTATTATTATTATTATTTATTATTATTATTATTATTATTATTATTTTATTATTATTATTATTATTATTATTATTTATTATTATTATTATTATTATTATTATTTATTATTATTATTATTTATTATTATTATTATTTTATTATTATTATTATTATTATTATTATTATTTTATTATTATTATTATTATTATTATTTTATTCGTATTAATAAAGTCATTTTAAAATTAAAGGAATGAGAAATAAAACCATTTTTGAAAACTAATATTTATTTATTTATTATTATTATTATT
>JAPQNM010001688.1:5000-17500 GCA_029783475.1 Metacarcinus magister | reverse complement strand
ATTTTCACTAGTACTAATAAATACTGAATTTTACTTTTTTAAAAATTACTTTCTTCCTCGTTTTCTCGAAAGCTATTAGAGATATTGGAAATATCATTGCATCATCTGATACACCTAATTCAACTGTACAACTGATATTATGAATATTTGTTCTATGACTAATAATTACGCAGTAAAATAAAACCGTATTTTTATATAAAAATATGAATTTCCTCGTCATTTTCTTGAAAGCTATTAGAGATATTGGAAATATCACTGCAGCATCTGATAGACCTAATTAAACTGTACAACTGTCATTATGAATATTTGTTCTATGACTAATAATTACTCAGTAAAATGAAACTTAATTTTTATATAAGAACATGACTTTCCTCCTCATTTTCCCGAAAGCTATTAGAGATATTGGAAATATCATTGCAGCATCTGATAGACCTAATTAAACTGTACAACTGTCATTATGAATATTTGTTCTATGACTAATAATTACTCAGTAAAATGAAACTTAATTTTTATATAAGAACATGACTTTCCTCCTCATTTTCTCGAAAGCTATTAGAGATATTGGAAATATCATTGCAGCATCTGATAGACCTAATTAAACTGTACAACTGTCATTATGAATATTTGTTCTATGACTAATAATTACTCAGTAAAATGAAACTTAATTTTTATATAAGAACATGACTTTCCTCCTCATTTTCTCGAAAGCTATTAGAGATATTGGAAATATCATTGCAGCATCTGATAGACCTAATTAAACTGTACAACTGTCATTATGAATATTTGTTCTATGACTAATAATTACTCAGTAAAATGAAACTTAATTTTTATATAAGAACATGATTTCCTCCTCATTTTCTCGAAAGCTATTAGAGATATTGGAAATATCATTGCAGCATCTGATAGACCTAATTAAACTGTACAACTGTCATTATGAATATTTGTTCTATGACTAATAATTACTCAGTAAAATGAAACTTAATTTTTATATAAAAACATGACTTTCCTCCTCATTTTCTCGAAAGCTATTAGAGATATTGGAAATATCATTGCAGCATCTGATAGACCTAATTAAAATCTACTACTGTCATTATGAATATTTTCACTAGTACTAATAAATACTGAATTTTACTTTTTTTAAAATTACTTTCTTCCTCGTTTTCTCGAAAGCTATTAGAGATATTGGAAATATCATTGCATCATCTGATACACCTAATTCAACTGTACAACTGATATTATGAATATTTGTTCTATGACTAATAATTACGCAGTAAAAAAAAACCGTATTTTTATATAAAAATATGAATTTCCTCGTCATTTTCTTGAAAGCTATTAGAGATATTGGAAATATCATTGCAGCATCTGATAGACCTAATTAAACTGTACAACTGTCATTATGAATATTTGTTCTATGACTAATAATTACTCAGTAAAATGAAACTTAATTTTTATATAAGAACATGACTTTTCCTCCTCATTTTCTCGAAAGCTATTAGAGATATTGGAAATATCATTGCAGCATCTGATAGACCTAATTAAACTGTACAACTGTCATTATGAATATTTGTTCTATGACTAATAATTACTCAGTAAAATGAAACTTAATTTTTATATAAGAACATGACTTTCCTCCTCATTTTCTCGAAAGGTATTAGAGATATTGGAAATATCATTGCAGCATCTGATAGACCTAATTAAACTGTACAACTGTCATTATGAATATTTGTTCTATGACTAATAATTACTCAGTAAAATGAAACTTAATTTTTATATAAGAACATGACTTTCCTCCTCATTTTCTCGAAAGCTATTAGAGATATTGGAAATATCACTGCAGCATCTGATAGACCTGATTAAACTGTACAACTGTCATTATGAATATTTGTTCTATGACTAATAATTACTCAGTAAAATGAAACTTAATTTTTATATAAAAACATGACTTTCCTCCTCATTTTCTCGAAAGCTATTAGAGATATTGGAAATATCATTGCAGCATCTGATAGACCTAATTAAAATCTACTACTGTCATTATGAATATTTTCACTAGTACTAATAAATACTGAATTTTACTTTTTTTAAAATTACTTTCTTCCTCGTTTTCTCGAAAGCTATTAGAGATATTGGAAATATCATTGCATCATCTGATACACCTAATTCAACTGTACAACTGATATTATGAATATTTGTTCTATGACTAATAATTACGCAGTAAAATAAAACCGTATTTTTATATAAAAATATGACTTTCCTCGTCATTTTCTTGAAAGCTATTAGAGATATTGGAAATATCACTGCAGCATCTGATAGACCTAATTAAACTGTACAACTGTCATTATGAATATTTGTTCTATGACTAATAATTACTCAGTAAAATGAAACTTAATTTTTATATAAGAACATGACTTTCCTCCTCATTTTCCCGAAAGCTATTAGAGATATTGGAAATATCATTGCAGCATCTGATAGACCTAATTAAACTGTACAACTGTCATTATGAATATTTGTTCTATGACTAATAATTACTCAGTAAAATGAAACTTAATTTTTATATAAGAACATGACTTTCCTCCTCATTTTCTCGAAAGCTATTAGAGATATTGGAAATATCACTGCAGCATCTGATAGACCTGATTAAACTGTACAACTGTCATTATGAATATTTGTTCTATGACTAATAATTACTCAGTAAAATGAAACTTAATTTTTATATAAGAACATGACTTTCCTCCTCATTTTCTCGAAAGCTATTAGAGATATTGGAAATATCATTGCAGCATCTGATAGACCTAATTAAACTGTACAACTGTCATTATGAATATTTGTTCTATGACTAATAATTACTCAGTAAAATGAAACTTAATTTTTATATAAGAACATGACTTTCCTCCTCATTTTCTCGAAAGCTATTAGAGATATTGGAAATATCATTGCAGCATCTGATAGACCTAATTAAACTGTACAACTGTCATTATGAATATTTGTTCTATGACTAATAATTACTCAGTAAAATGAAACTTAATTTTTATATAAGAACATGACTTTTCCTCCTCATTTTCTCGAAAGCTATTAGAGATATTGGAAATATCATTGCAGCATCTGATAGACCTAATTAAACTGTACAACTCTCATTATGAATATTTGTTCTATGACTAATAATTACGCAGTAAAATGAAACTTAATTTTTATATAAAACATGACTTTCCTCCTCATTTTCTCGAAAGCTATTAGAGATATTGGAAATATCATTGCAGCATCTGATAGACCTAATTAAAATCTACTACTGTCATTATGAATATTTTCACTAGTACTAATAAATACTGAATTTTACTTTTTTTAAAATTACTTTCTTCCTCGTTTTCTCGAAAGCTATTAGAGATATTGGAAATATCATTGCATCATCTGATACACCTAATTCAAACTGTACAACTGATATTATGAATATTTGTTCTATGACTAATAATTACGCAGTAAAATAAAACGTATTTTTATATAAAAAAATGACTTTCCTCGTCATTTTCTCGAAAGCTATTAGAGATATTGGAAATATCACTGCAGCATCTGATAGACCTAATTAAACTGTACAACTGTCATTATGAATATTTGTTCTATGACTAATAATTACTCAGTAAAATGAAACTTAATTTTTATATAAGAACATGACTTTCCTCCTCATTTTCTCGAAAGCTATTAGAGATATTGGAAATATCATTGCAGCATCTGATAGACCTAATTAAACTGTACAACTGTCATTATGAATATTTGTTCTATGACTAATAATTACTCAGTAAAATGAAACTTAATTTTTATATAAGAACATGACTTTCCTCCTCATTTTCTCGAAAGCTATTAGAGATATTGGAAATATCATTGCAGCATCTGATAGACCTAATTAAACTGTACAACTGTCATTATGAATATTTGTTCTATGACTAATAATTACTCAGTAAAATGAAACTTAATTTTTATATAAAAACATGATTTTCCTCCTCATTTTCTCGAAAGCTATTAGAGATATTGGAAATATCATTGCAGCATCTGATAGACCTAATTAAACTGTACAACTGTCATTATGAATATTTGTTCTATGACTAATAATTACTCAGTAAAATGAAACTTAATTTTTATATAAAAACATGACTTTCCTCCTCATTTTCTCGAAAGCTATTAGAGATATTGGAAATATCATTGCAGCATCTGATAGACCTAATTAAAATCTACTACTGTCATTATGAATATTTTCACTAGTACTAATAAATACTGAATTTTACTTTTTTTTAAAATTACTTTCTTCCTCGTTTTCTCGAAAGCTATTAGAGATATTGGAAATATCATTGCATCATCTGATACACCTAATTCAACTGTACAACTGATATTATGAATATTTGTTCTATGACTAATAATTACGCAGTAAAATAAAACCGTATTTTTATATAAAAATATGACTTTCCTCGTCATTTTCTTGAAAGCTATTAGAGATATTGGAAATATCACTGCAGCATCTGATAGACCTAATTAAACTGTACAACTGTCATTATGAATATTTGTTCTATGACTAATAATTACTCAGTAAAATGAAACTTAATTTTTATATAAGAACATGACTTTCCTCCTCATTTTCTCGAAAGCTATTAGAGATATTGGAAATATCATTGCAGCATCTGATAGACCTAATTAAACTGTACAACTGTCATTATGAATATTTGTTCTATGACTAATAATTACTCAGTAAAATGAAACTTAATTTTTATATAAGAACATGACTTTCCTCCTCATTTTCTCGAAAGCTATTAGAGATATTGGAAATATCACTGCAGCATCTGATAGACCTGATTAAACTGTACAACTGTCATTATGAATATTTGTTCTATGACTAATAATTACTCAGTAAAATGAAACTTAATTTTTATATAAGAACATGACTTTCCTCCTCATTTTCTCGAAAGCTATTAGAGATATTGGAAATATCATTGCAGCATCTGATAGACCTAATTAAACTGTACAACTGTCATTATGAATATTTGTTCTATGACTAATAATTACTCAGTAAAATGAAACTTAATTTTTATATAAGAACATGACTTTCCTCCTCATTTTCTCGAAAGCTATTAGAGATATTGGAAATATCACTGCAGCATCTGATAGACCTGATTAAACTGTACAACTGTCATTATGAATATTTGTTCTATGACTAATAATTACTCAGTAAAATGAAACTTAATTTTTATATAAAAACATGACTTTCCTCCTCATTTTCTCGAAAGCTATTAGAGATATTGGAAATATCATTGCAGCATCTGATAGACCTAATTAAAATCTACTACTGTCATTATGAATATTTTCACTAGTACTAATAAATACTGAATTTTACTTTTTTTAAAATTACTTTCTTCCTCGTTTTCTCGAAAGCTATTAGAGATATTGGAAATATCATTGCATCATCTGATACACCTAATTCAACTGTACAACTGATATTATGAATATTTGTTCTATGACTAATAATTACGCAGTAAAATAAAACCGTATTTTTATATAAAAATATGAATTTCCTCGTCATTTTCTTGAAAGCTATTAGAGATATTGGAAATATCACTGCAGCATCTGATAGACCTAATTAAACTGTACAACTGTCATTATGAATATTTGTTCTATGACTAATAATTACTCAGTAAAATGAAACTTAATTTTTATATAAGAACATGACTTTCCTCCTCATTTTCCCGAAAGCTATTAGAGATATTGGAAATATCATTGCAGCATCTGATAGACCTAATTAAACTGTACAACTGTCATTATGAATATTTGTTCTATGACTAATAATTACTCAGTAAAATGAAACTTAATTTTTATATAAGAACATGACTTTCCTCCTCATTTTCTCGAAAGCTATTAGAGATATTGGAAATATCACTGCAGCATCTGATAGACCTAATTAAACTGTACAACTGTCATTATGAATATTTGTTCTATGACTAATAATTACTCAGTAAAATGAAACTTAATTTTTATATAAAACATGACTTTCCTCCTCATTTTCTCGAAAGCTATTAGAGATATTGGAAATATCATTGCAGCATCTGATAGACCTAATTAAACTGTACAACTGTCATTATGAATATTTGTTCTATGACTAATAATTACTCAGTAAAATGAAACTTAATTTTTATATAAGAACATGACTTTCCTCCTCATTTTCTCGAAAGCTATTAGAGATATTGGAAATATCATTGCAGCATCTGATAGACCTAATTAAACTGTACAACTGTCATTATGAATATTTGTTCTATGACTAATAATTACTCAGTAAAATGAAACTTAATTTTTATATAAGAACATGACTTTCCTCCTCATTTTCTCGAAAGCTATTAGAGATATTGGAAATATCATTGCAGCATCTGATAGACCTAATTAAACTGTACAACTGTCATTATGAATATTTGTTCTATGACTAATAATTACTCAGTAAAATGAAACTTAATTTTTATATAAGAACATGACTTTCCTCCTCATTTTCTCGAAAGCTATTAGAGATATTGGAAATATCATTGCAGCATCTGATAGACCTAATTAAACTGTACAACTGTCATTATGAATATTTGTTCTATGACTAATAATTACTCAGTAAAATGAAACTTAATTTTTATATAAGAACATGACTTTCCTCCTCATTTTCTCGAAAGCTATTAGAGATATTGGAAATATCACTGCAGCATCTGATAGACCTGATTAAACTGTACAACTGTCATTATGAATATTTGTTCTATGACTAATAATTACTCAGTAAAATGAAACTTAATTTTTATATAAAACATGACTTTCCTCCTCATTTTCTCGAAAGCTATTAGAGATATTGGAAATATCATTGCAGCATCTGATAGACCTAATTAAAATCTACTACTGTCATTATGAATATTTGTTCTATGACTAATAATACTCAGAAATGAAACTTAATTTTTTTAAAATGACTTTCTTCCTCGTTTTCTCGAAAGCTATTAGAGATATTGGAAATATCATTGCATCATCTGATAGACCTAATTCAAACTGTACAACTGTATTATGAATATTTGTTCTATGACTAATAATTACGCAGTAAAATAAAACGTATTTTTATATAAAACATGACTTTCCTCGTCATTTTCTCGAAAGCTATTAGAGATATTGGAAATATCACTGCAGCATCTGATAGACCTAATTAAACTGTACAACTGTCATTATGAATATTTGTTCTATGACTAATAATTACTCAGTAAAATGAAACTTAATTTTTATATAAGAACATGACTTTCCTCCTCATTTTCCCGAAAGCTATTAGAGATATTGGAAATATCATTGCAGCATCTGATAGACCTAATTAAACTGTACAACTGTCATTATGAATATTTGTTCTATGACTAATAATTACTCAGTAAAATGAAACTTAATTTTTATATAAGAACATGACTTTCCTCCTCATTTTCTCGAAAGCTATTAGAGATATTGGAAATATCACTGCAGCATCTGATAGACCTGATTAAACTGTACAACTGTCATTATGAATATTTGTTCTATGACTAATAATTACTCAGTAAAATGAAACTTAATTTTTATATAAAAACATGACTTTCCTCCTCATTTTCTCGAAAGCTATTAGAGATATTGGAAATATCATTGCAGCATCTGATAGACCTAATTAAAATCTACTACTGTCATTATGAATATTTTCACTAGTACTAATAAATACTGAATTTTACTTTTTTTAAAATTTACTTTCTTCCTCGTTTTCTCGAAAGCTATTAGAGATATTGGAAATATCATTGCATCATCTGATACACCTAATTCAACTGTACAACTGATATTATGAATATTTGTTCTATGACTAATAATTACGCAGTAAAATAAAACCGTATTTTTATATAAAAATATGACTTTCCTCGTCATTTTCTTGAAAGCTATTAGAGATATTGGAAATATCACTGCAGCATCTGATAGACCTAATTAAACTGTACAACTGTCATTATGAATATTTGTTCTATGACTAATAATTACTCAGTAAAATGAAACTTAATTTTTATATAAGAACATGACTTTCCTCCTCATTTTCCCGAAAGCTATTAGAGATATTGGAAATATCATTGCAGCATCTGATAGACCTAATTAAACTGTACAACTGTCATTATGAATATTTGTTCTATGACTAATAATTACTCAGTAAAATGAAACTTAATTTTTATATAAGAACATGACTTTCCTCCTCATTTTCTCGAAAGCTATTAGAGATATTGGAAATATCACTGCAGCATCTGATAGACCTAATTAAACTGTACAACTGTCATTATGAATATTTGTTCTATGACTAATAATTACTCAGTAAAATGAAACTTAATTTTTATATAAGAACATGACTTTCCTCCTCATTTTCTCGAAAGCTATTAGAGATATTGGAAATATCATTGCAGCATCTGATAGACCTAATTAAACTGTACAACTGTCATTATGAATATTTGTTCTATGACTAATAATTACTCAGTAAAATGAAACTTAATTTTTATATAAGAACATGACTTTCCTCCTCATTTTCTCGAAAGCTATTAGAGATATTGGAAATATCACTGCAGCATCTGATAGACCTGATTAAACTGTACAACTGTCATTATGAATATTTGTTCTATGACTATTAATTACTCAGTAAAATGAAACTTAATTTTTATATAAGAACATGACTTTCCTCCTCATTTTCTCGAAAGGTATTAGAGATATTGGAAATATCATTGCAGCCTCTGATAGAGCTAATTAAACTGTACAACTGTCATTATGAATATTTGTTCTATGACTAATAATTACTCAGTAAAATGAAACTTAATTTTTATATAAGAACATGACTTTCCTCCTCATTTTCTCGAAAGCTATTACAGATATTGGAAATATCACTGCAGCAGCTGATAGACCTGATTAAACTGTACAACTGTCATTATGAATATTTGTTCTATGACTAGTAATTACTCAGTAAAATGAAACTTAATTTTTATATAAGAACATGACTTATTATATCTTATTATATAGGTTAAAGGAAGGCTATGTACACTACAGGAGTAATCAAACAGACTCTGCCATCCTGAAATAGTGTATAAAAACTTGTTTTCATCATATTTTCTACTTAAACTAGCTGTAACTCCTTTCGTTTTACTCGTATGGAATTTTCAAGCAATGCTTCAAAAAATGCACATTTTTCCGATCCTTATGGTATGTAACAAGTACTGATAAACACAATATTAAGAAAATATATATTACGTCCTCACGTAAATTACGTAGATTATAAATGACGAAAAAAGAAACTAGACGCAGGATTGGAATGGGATAGGGTTTAAAAAAAAGAGAAAAATATTTATGACTTCACAACATAACTCTTTGTTATATTTGATCGGTATCTATCTCATGAAAAATAGTTATTTGCTAAAATATTGATATCATTAAACAAACAATATTAGCTTCTAAGCTAAGATACCAATTGAACAAAGTGCTTTGTTTATTAGTTGGTAATTTCATAAGGAATATCTGATATCTTTTCCATCAACATTGGTAAAGTATTAGATCCACCATACTGATTTTATCATTTGTTTTAACCCAAATAAATTCATTTATAGCACTAAAAGTTTCTGGTGAAATTAACTGAAACTAAGCTGAAAGTCTTACATTATTCCTGTGCACAACATAGTTTAAAAAGAACAAAATCGAAGAGGAAATTTTGCAAAAAATTTCCCGGAGGAGAAAAAATGACAAAAGTACACCATATGTTGAGATCAATTCTACACATCCACGAGGGTCTGTAAGATGGTTAAACGTGTCGTAAGGCTTAGTTATGAACTGCTTTGAGCTGTAACAGTCATTACAAGAATATTCGTCGACGTTAAGACTATATGTGTTCCTTGCGGGGTAACGCGTCGTGTGTAGGAGTATACGCGGGTTACTGATAGCTATCATATCCTCTTGATGGAGCTTGACACTGCTATAAAAGTACAGCATTACATTTTTTAATGAAAATAAAGCACTTCCATAGCCATTGGCACCGGTGACAGCAGAGTCAGTAGTGAAGATTTTGATCGGGCAGTCATGACCGAACGAGCGGTGGGAATTGAATTGTTTTCTGCCTCTATGTACCTAACTATAGTGAGCCTTATCTTGATGCAGCAGCATTTAAGAAGGTCAAAGGAAGGCTATGTACACTACAGGAGTAATCAAACAGACTCTGCCATCCTGAAATAGTGTATAAAAACTTGTTTTCATCATATTTTCTACTTAAACTAGCTGTAACTCCTTTCGTTTTACTCGTATGGAATTTTCAAGCAATGCTTCAAAAAATGCACATTTTTCCGATCCTTATGGTATGTAACAAGTACTGATAAACACAATATTAAGAAAATATATATTACGTCCTCACGTAAATTACGTAGATTATAAATGACGAAAAAAGAAACTAGACGCAGGATTGGAATGGGATAGGGTTTAAAAAAAAGAGAAAAATATTTATGACTTCACAACATAACTCTTTGTTATATTTGATCGGTATCTATCTCATGAAAAATAGTTATTTGCTAAAATATTGATATCATTAAACAAACAATATTAGCTTCTAAGCTAAGATACCAATTGAACAAAGTGCTTTGTTTATTAGTTGGTAATTTCATAAGGAATATCTGATATCTTTTCCATCAACATTGGTAAAGTATTAGATCCACCATACTGATTTTATCATTTGTTTTAACCCAAATAAATTCATTTATAGCACTAAAAGTTTCTGGTGAAATTAACTGAAACTAAGCTGAAAGTCTTACATTATTCCTGTGCACAACATAGTTTAAAAAGAACAAAATCGAAGAGGAAATTTTGCAAAAAATTTCCCGGAGGAGAAAAAATGACAAAAGTACACCATATGTTGAGATCAATTCTACACATCCACGAGGGTCTGTAAGATGGTTAAACGTGTCGTAAGGCTTAGTTATGAACTGCTTTGAGCTGTAACAGTCATTACAAGAATATTCGTCGACGTTAAGACTATATGTGTTCCTTGCGGGGTAACGCGTCGTGTGTAGGAGTATACGCGGGTTACTGATAGCTATCATATCCTCTTGATGGAGCTTGACACTGCTATAAAAGTACAGCATTACATTTTTTAATGAAAATAAAGCACTTCCATAGCCATTGGCACCGGTGACAGCAGAGTCAGTAGTGAAGATTTTGATCGGGCAGTCATGACCGAACGAGCGGTGGGAATTGAATTGTTTTCTGCCTCTATGTACTACAACTGTCATTATGAATATTTGTTCTATGACTAATAATTACTCAGTAAAATGAAACTTAATTTTTATATAAGAACATGACTTTCCTCCTCATTTTCCCGAAAGCTATTAGAGATATTGGAAATATCATTGCAGCATCTGATAGACCTAATTAAACTGTACAACTGTCATTATGAATATTTGTTCTATGACTAATAATTACTCAGTAAAATGAAACTTTATTTTTATATAAGAACATGATTTTCCTCCTCATTTTCTCGAAAGGTATTAGAGATATTGGAAATATCATTGCATCATCTGATACACCTAATTCAACTGTACAACTGATATTATGAATATTTGTTCTATGACTAATAATTACTCAGTAAAATGAAACTTAATTTTTATATAAGAACATGACTTTCCTCCTCATTTTCTCGAAAGCTATTAGAGACATTGGAAATATCACTGCAGCATCTGATAGACCTGATTAAACTGTACAACTGTCATTATGAATATTTGTTCTATGACTAATAATTATTCAGTAAAATGAAACTTAATTTTTATATAAAAACATGACTTTCCTCCTCATTTTCTCGAAAGCTATTAGAGATATTGGAAATATCATTGCAGCATCTGATAGACCTAATTAAAATCTACTACTGTCATTATGAATATTTTCACTAGTACTAATAAATACTGAATTTTACTTTTTTTAAAATTACTTTCTTCCTCGTTTTCTCGAAAGCTATTAGAGATATTGGAAATATCATTGCATCATCTGATACACCTAATTCAACTGTACAACTGATATTATGAATATTTGTTCTATGACTAATAATTACGCAGTAAAATAAAACCGTATTTTTATATAAAAATATGAATTTCCTCGTCATTTTCTTGAAAGCTATTAGAGATATTGGAAATATCACTGCAGCATCTGATAGACCTAATTAAACTGTACAACTGTCATTATGAATATTTGTTCTATGACTAATAATTACTCAGTAAAATGAAACTTAATTTTTATATAAGAACATGACTTTCCTCCTCATTTTCCCGAAAGCTATTAGAGATATTGGAAATATCATTGCAGCATCTGATAGACCTAATTAAACTGTACAACTGTCATTATGAATATTTGTTCTATGACTAATAATTACTCAGTAAAATGAAACTTAATTTTTATATAAGAACATGACTTTCCTCCTCATTTTCTCGAAAGCTATTAGAGATATTGGAAATATC
>JAPQNM010001687.1:0-52500 GCA_029783475.1 Metacarcinus magister | reverse complement strand
GAACCGAACCGAACCGAACCGAACCGAACCGAACCGAACCGAACCGAACCGAACCGAACCGAACCGAACCGAACCTAACCGAACCGAACCGAACCGAACCGAACCGAACCGAACCGAACCGAACCGAACCGAACCTAACCGAACCGAACCGAACCGAACCGAACCGAACCGAACCGAACCGAACCTAACCGAACCGAACCGAACCGAACCGAACCGAACCGAACCGAACCTAACCGAACCTAACCGAACCGAACCGAACCGAACCGAACCGAACCTAACCGAACCGAACCGAACCGAACCGAACCGAACCGAACCGAACCGAACCGAACCTAACCTAACCGAACCGAACCGAACCGAACCTAACCGAACCGAACCGAACCGAACCGAACCGAACCGAACCGAACCTAACCGAACCGAACCGAACCTAACCGAACCTAACCGAACCTAACCGAACCGAACCGAACCGAACCGAACCGAACCGAACCTAACCGAACCGAACCGAACCGAACCTAACCGAACCGAACCGAACCGAACCGAACCGAACCGAACCGAACCGAACCGAAACCGAACCGAACCGAACCGAACCGAACCGAACCGAACCTAACCGAACCGAACCGAACCGAACCGAACCGAACCGAACCGAACCGAACCGAACCGAACCGAACCGAACCGAACCGAACCGAACCGAACCGAACCGAACCGAACCGAACCGAACCGAACCGAACCTAACCGAACCGAACCGAACCGAACCGAACCGAACCGAACCTAACCGAACCGAACCGAACCGAACCTAACCGAACCGAACCGAACCTAACCGAACCGAACCGAACCGAACCGAACCGAACCGAACCTAACCGAACCGAACCGAACCGAACCGAACCGAACCGAACCGAACCGAACCGAACCGAACCGAACCGAACCTAACCGAACCGAACCGAACCTAACCGAACCGAACCGAACCGAACCGAACCGAACCGAACCTAACCGAACCGAACCGAACCGAACCGAACCGAACCGAACCGAACCGAACCGAACCGAACCGAACCGAACCGAACCGAACCGAACCGAACCGAACCGAACCGAACCGAACCGAACCGAACCGAACCGAACCTAACCGAACCGAACCGAACCGAACCGAACCGAACCGAACCGAACCGAACCGAACCGAACCGAACCGAACCTAACCGAACCGAACCGAACCGAACCGAACCGAACCGAACCGAACCGAACCGAACCGAACCGAACCGAACCTAACCGAACCGAACCTAACCGAACCGAACCGAACCGAACCGAACCGAACCGAACCGAACCGAACCGAACCGAACCGAACCTAACCGAACCGAACCGAACCGAACCGAACCGAACCGAACCTAACCGAACCGAACCTAACCGAACCGAACCGAACCGAACCGAACCGAACCGAACCGAACCGAACCGAACCGAACCTAACCGAACCGAACCGAACCGAACCGAACCGAACCGAACCGAACCGAACCGAACCTAACCGAACCGAACCGAACCGAACCGAACCGAACCGAACCGAACCGAACCGAACCGAACCGAACCGAACCGAACCGAACCGAACCGAACCGAACCGAACCGAACCGAACCGAACCGAACCGAACCGAACCGAACCGAACCGAACCGAACCGAACCGAACCGAACCGAACCGAACCGAACCGAACCGAACCGAACCTAACCGAACCGAACCGAACCGAACCGAACCGAACCGAACCGAACCGAACCGAACCGAACCGAACCGAACCGAACCTAACCGAACCGAACCGAACCGAACCGAACCGAACCGAACCGAACCGAACCGAACCGAACCGAACCGAACCGAACCGAACCTAACCGAACCGAACCGAACCGAACCGAACCGAACCGAACCGAACCGAACCGAACCGAACCGAACCGAACCGAACCGAACCGAACCGAACCGAACCGAACCGAACCGAACCGAACCGAACCGAACCGAACCGAACCGAACCGAACCGAACCGAACCGAACCGAACCGAACCGAACCGAACCGAACCGAACCGAACCGAACCGAACCGAACCGAACCGAACCGAACCGAACCGAACCGAACCGAACCGAACCTAACCGAACCGAACCGAACCGAACCGAACCGAACCGAACCGAACCGAACCGAACCGAACCGAACCGAACCGAACCGAACCGAACCGAACCGAACCGAACCGAACCGAACCGAACCGAACCGAACCGAACCGAACCTAACCGAACCGAACCGAACCGAACCGAACCGAACCGAACCGAACCGAACCGAACCGAACCGAACCGAACCGAACCGAACCGAACCGAACCGAACCGAACCGAACCGAACCGAACCGAACCGAACCGAACCTAACCGAACCGAACCGAACCGAACCGAACCGAACCGAACCGAACCTAACCGAACCGAACCGAACCGAACCGAACCGAACCGAACCTAACCGAACCGAACCGAACCGAACCGAACCGAACCGAACCGAACCGAACCGAACCTAACCGAACCGAACCGAACCGAACCTAACCGAACCGAACCGAACCGAACCGAACCGAACCGAACCGAACCGAACCGAACCGAACCGAACCGAACCGAACCGAACCTAACCGAACCGAACCGAACCGAACCGAACCGAACCGAACCTAACCGAACCGAACCTAACCGAACCGAACCGAACCGAACCTAACCGAACCTAACCGAACCGAACCGAACCGAACCTAACCGAACCGAACCGAACCGAACCGAACCTAACCGAACCGAACCGAACCGAACCGAACCTAACCGAACCGAACCTAACCGAACCGAACCGAACCTAACCGAACCGAACCGAACCTAACCTAACCGAACCGAACCGAACCGAACCTAACCGAACCGAACCGAACCTAACCGAACCGAACCGAACCGAACCGAACCGAACCGAACCGAACCGAACCGAACCGAACCTAACCGAACCGAACCGAACCGAACCTAACCGAACCGAACCGAACCGAACCTAACCGAACCGAACCGAACCTAACCGAACCGAACCTAACCGAACCGAACCTAACCGAACCGAACCGAACCGAACCTAACCGAACCGAACCGAACCTAACCGAACCGAACCTAACCGAACCGAACCGAACCTAACCTAACCGAACCTAACCTAACCGAACCGAACCGAACCGAACCGAACCTAACCGAACCGAACCGAACCTAACCGAACCTAACCTAACCGAACCGAACCTAACCTAACCGAACCGAACCGAACCTAACCGAACCTAACCGAACCGAACCTAACCTAACCGAACCGAACCGAACCTAACCTAACCGAACCTAACCTAACCGAACCTAACCTAACCGAACCTAACCGAACCGAACCTAACCTAACCTAACCTAACCGAACCTAACCTAACCGAACCTAACCAAACCTAACCGAACCTAACCTAACCTAACCGAACCTAACCTAACCTAGAACCGAACCAAACCTAACCGAACCTAACCGTACCTAACCGTACCTAACCGAACCGAACCGAACCTAACCGAACCTAACCGAACCGAACCTAACCGAACCTAACCGAACCTAACCGAACCGAACCTAACCGAACCTAACCGAACCTAACCTAACCGAACCTAACCGAACCTAACCTAACCGAACCTAACCTAACCTAACCGAACCGAACCTAACCTAACCGAACCTAACCGAACCTAACCTAACCTAACCGAACCTAACCGAACCGAACCTAACCTAACCGAACCTAACCGAACCTAACCTAACCGAACCTAACCTAACCTAACCGAACCGAACCTAACCTAACCGAACCTAACCGAACCTAACCGTACCTAACCTAACCTAACCGAACCGAACCTAACCTAACCGAACCTAACCTAACCGAACCGAACCTAACCGAACCTAACCTAACCGAACCTAACCGAACCTAACCTAACCTAACCTAACCTAACCTAACCTAACCGAACCGAACCTAACCGAACCGAACCTAACCTAACCGAACCTAACCGAACCTAACCTTATTTAACCTGACCAAACCTAACCGAACCTAACCGAACCTAACCTAACCCTAACCTAACCTAACCTAACCGAACCTAACCTAACCTAACCGAACCGAACCGAACCTAACCTAACCTAACCGAACCTAACCGAACCGAACCTAACCTAACCGAACCTAACCTAACCTAACCGAACCTAACCTAACCGAACCTAACCTAACCGAACCTAACCTAACCTAACCGAACCTAACCGAACCTAACCTAACCTAACCTAACCGAACCTAACCTAACCTAACCGAACCTAACCGAACCGAACCTAACCGAACCTAACCTAACCGAACCTAACCTAACCTAACCGAACCTAACCGAATCGAACCTAACCGAACCTAACCTAACCTAACCGAACCTAACCTAACCGAACCTAACCGAACCTAACCTAACCTAACCTAACCGAACCTAACCGAACCGAACCTAACCGAACCTAACCTAACCTAACCGAACCGAACCTAACCTAACCTAACCTAACCGAACCGAACCTAACCTAACCGAACCTAACCGAACCTAACCTAACCGAACCTAACCGAACCGAACCTAACCTAACCGAACCTAACCGAACCTAACCTAACCTAACCGAACCTAACCTAACCGAACCTAACCTAACCTAACCGAACCTAACCTAAACTAACCGAACCGAACCTAACCTAACCTAACCGAACCGAACCTAACCTAACCGAACCTAACCTAACCTAACCGAACCGAACCTAACCTAACCTAACCTAACCGAACCTAACCTAACCTAACCTAACCGAACCGAACCGAACCTAACCTAACCTAACCTAACCTAACCTAACCGAACCTAACCGAACCTAACCTAACCTAACCTAACCTAACCTAACCTAACCTAACCGAACCTAACCTAACCGAACCTAACCTAACCGAACCTAACCTAACCGAACCTAACCTAACCTAACCTAACCGAACCTAACCTAACCTAACCTAACCTAACCTAACCTAACCGAACCTAACCTAACCGAACCGAACCTAACCTAACCGAACCTAACCTAACCGAACCTAACCGAACCTAACCTAACTCTAACCTAACCTAACCTAACCTAACCTAACCTAACCTAACCTAACCGAACCGAACCTAACCGAACCTAACCTAACCGAACCTAACCGAACCTAACCATAACCTAACCGAACCTAACCGAACCTAACCTAACCGAACCTAACCTAACCGAACCGAACCGAACCTAACCGAACCTAACCTAACCGAACCGAACCTAACCGAACCTAACCGAACCTAACCTAACCTAACCGAACCGAACCTAACCTAACCGAACCGAACCTAACCTAACCTAACCGAACCTAACCGAACCTAACCGAACCTAACCGAACCGAACCGAACCTAACCTAACCGAACCTAACCGAACCGAACCGAACCGAACCGAACCGAACCGAACCTAACCGAACCTAACCGAACCGAACCGAACCTAACCGAACCGAACCGAACCGAACCTAACCGAACCGAACCGAACCTAACCTAACCGAACCGAACCTAACCGAACCGAACCGAACCGAACCGAACCTAACCGAACCGAACCGAACCTAACCGAACCTAACCGAACCGAACCGAACCTAACCGAACCTAACCGAACCTAACCGAACCGAACCTAACCGAACCGAACCGAACCGAACCGAACCTAACCGAACCGAACCTAACCGAACCGAACCGAACCGAACCTAACCGAACCGAACCGAACCGAACCTAACCGAACCGAACCTAACCGAACCGAACCGAACCTAACCGAACCGAACCGAACCGAACCGAACCTAACCGAACCGAACCTAACCTAACCGAACCGAACCGAACCTAACCGAACCGAACCTAACCGAACCGAACCGAACCGAACCGAACCGAACCGAACCGAACCTAACCGAACCTAACCGAACCGAACCGAACCGAACCGAACCTAACCGAACCGAACCGAACCGAACCGAACCGAACCTAACCGAACCTAACCGAACCGAACCGAACCGAACCGAACCGAACCTAACCGAACCGAACCGAACCGAACCTAACCGAACCGAACCGAACCGAACCGAACCGAACCGAACCGAACCGAACCTAACCGAACCGAACCGAACCGAACCTAACCGAACCGAACCGAACCGAACCGAACCGAACCGAACCGAACCGAACCTAACCGAACCGAACCGAACCGAACCTAACCGAACCGAACCGAACCGAACCGAACCGAACCGAACCTAACCGAACCGAACCTAACCGAACCGAACCTAACCGAACCGAACCGAACCTAACCGAACCGAACCTAACCGAACCTAACCGAACCGAACCGAACCGAACCGAACCGAACCGAACCTAACCGAACCGAACCGAACCGAACCGAACCTAACCGAACCGAACCGAACCGAACCGAACCTAACCGAACCGAACCGAACCTAACCGAACCGAACCGAACCGAACCGAACCGAACCGAACCGAACCGAACCGAACCGAACCGAACCGAACCGAACCGAACCGAACCGAACCGAACCGAACCGAACCTAACCGAACCGAACCGAACCGAACCTAACCGAACCGAACCGAACCGAACCGAACCGAACCTAACCGAACCGAACCGAACCGAACCGAACCGAACCGAACCGAACCGAACCGAACCGAACCGAACCGAACCGAACCGAACCGAACCGAACCGAACCGAACCGAACCGAACCGAACCGAACCGAACCGAACCGAACCGAACCAACCGAACCGAACCGAACCGAACCGAACCGAACCGAACCGAACCGAACCGAACCGAACCGAACCGAACCGAACCGAACCGAACCTAACCGAACCGAACCGAACCGAACCGAACCTAACCGAACCGAACCGAACCGAACCGAACCGAACCGAACCGAACCGAACCGAACCGAACCGAACCGAACCGAACCGAACCGAACCGAACCGAACCGAACCGAACCGAACCGAACCGAACCGAACCGAACCGAACCTAACCGAACCGAACCGAACCGAACCGAACCGAACCGAACCGAACCGAACCGAACCGAACCGAACCGAACCGAACCGAACCGAACCGAACCGAACCGAACCGAACCGAACCGAACCGAACCGAACCGAACCGAACCGAACCGAACCGAACCGAACCGAACCGAACCGAACCGAACCGAACCGAACCGAACCGAACCGAACCGAACCGAACCGAACCGAACCGAACCGAACCGAACCGAACCGAACCGAACCGAACCGAACCGAACCTAACCGAACCGAACCGAACCGAACCGAACCGAACCGAACCGAACCGAACCGAACCGAACCGAACCGAACCGAACCGAACCGAACCGAACCGAACCGAACCGAACCGAACCGAACCGAACCGAACCGAACCGAACCGAACCGAACCGAACCGAACCGAACCGAACCGAACCGAACCGAACCGAACCGAACCGAACCGAACCGAACCGAACCGAACCGAACCTAACCGAACCGAACCGAACCGAACCGAACCGAACCGAACCGAACCGAACCGAACCGAACCGAACCGAACCGAACCGAACCGAACCGAACCAACCGAACCGAACCGAACCGAACCGAACCGAACCGAACCGAACCGAACCGAACCGAACCGAACCGAACCGAACCGAACCTAACCGAACCGAACCGAACCGAACCGAACCGAACCGAACCGAACCGAACCGAACCGAACCGAACCGAACCGAACCGAACCGAACCGAACCGAACCGAACCGAACCGAACCGAACCGAACCGAACCGAACCGAACCGAACCGAACCGAACCGAACCGAACCGAACCGAACCGAACCTAACCGAACCGAACCGAACCGAACCGAACCGAACCGAACCGAACCGAACCGAACCGAACCGAACCGAACCGAACCGAACCGAACCGAACCGAACCGAACCGAACCGAACCGAACCGAACCGAACCGAACCGAACCGAACCGAACCGAACCGAACCTAACCGAACCGAACCGAACCTAACCGAACCGAACCGAACCGAACCGAACCGAACCGAACCGAACCGAACCGAACCGAACCGAACCGAACCGAACCGAACCTAACCGAACCGAACCGAACCGAACCGAACCGAACCGAACCGAACCGAACCGAACCGAACCGAACCGAACCGAACCGAACCGAACCGAACCGAACCGAACCGAACCGAACCGAACCGAACCTAACCGAACCGAACCGAACCGAACCGAACCGAACCGAACCGAACCGAACCGAACCGAACCGAACCGAACCTAACCGAACCGAACCGAACCTAACCGAACCGAACCGAACCGAACCGAACCGAACCGAACCGAACCGAACCGAACCGAACCGAACCGAACCGAACCGAACCGAACCGAACCGAACCGAACCGAACCGAACCGAACCTAACCGAACCGAACCGAACCGAACCGAACCGAACCGAACCGAACCGAACCGAACCGAACCGAACCGAACCGAACCGAACCGAACCGAACCGAACCGAACCGAACCGAACCGAACCGAACCGAACCGAACCGAACCGAACCGAACCTAACCGAACCGAACCGAACCGAACCGAACCGAACCTAACCGAACCGAACCGAACCGAACCGAACCGAACCGAACCGAACCGAACCGAACCGAACCGAACCGAACCGAACCGAACCGAACCGAACCGAACCGAACCGAACCGAACCGAACCGAACCGAACCGAACCGAACCGAACCTAACCGAACCGAACCGAACCGAACCGAACCGAACCGAACCGAACCGAACCGAACCGAACCGAACCGAACCGAACCGAACCGAACCGAACCGAACCGAACCGAACCGAACCGAACCTAACCGAACCGAACCGAACCGAACCGAACCGAACCGAACCGAACCGAACCGAACCGAACCGAACCGAACCGAACCGAACCGAACCGAACCGAACCGAACCGAACCGAACCGAACCGAACCGAACCGAACCGAACCGAACCGAACCGAACCGAACCGAACCGAACCGAACCGAACCGAACCGAACCGAACCGAACCGAACCGAACCGAACCGAACCGAACCTAACCGAACCGAACCGAACCGAACCGAACCGAACCGAACCGAACCGAACCGAACCGAACCGAACCGAACCGAACCGAACCGAACCGAACCGAACCGAACCGAACCTAACCGAACCGAACCGAACCGAACCGAACCGAACCGAACCGAACCGAACCGAACCGAACCGAACCGAACCGAACCGAACCGAACCGAACCGAACCGAACCGAACCGAACCGAACCGAACCTAACCGAACCGAACCGAACCGAACCGAACCGAACCGAACCGAACCGAACCGAACCGAACCGAACCGAACCGAACCGAACCGAACCGAACCGAACCGAACCGAACCGAACCGAACCGAACCGAACCGAACCGAACCGAACCGAACCGAACCGAACCGAACCGAACCGAACCGAACCGAACCGAACCGAACCGAACCGAACCGAACCGAACCGAACCGAACCGAACCGAACCGAACCGAACCGAACCGAACCAACCGAACCGAACCGAACCGAACCGAACCGAACCGAACCGAACCGAACCGAACCGAACCGAACCGAACCGAACCGAACCTAACCGAACCGAACCGAACCGAACCGAACCGAACCGAACCGAACCGAACCGAACCGAACCGAACCGAACCGAACCGAACCGAACCGAACCGAACCGAACCGAACCGAACCGAACCGAACCGAACCGAACCGAACCGAACCGAACCGAACCGAACCGAACCGAACCGAACCGAACCGAACCGAACCGAACCGAACCGAACCGAACCGAACCGAACCGAACCGAACCGAACCGAACCGAACCGAACCGAACCGAACCGAACCGAACCGAACCGAACCGAACCGAACCGAACCGAACCGAACCGAACCGAACCGAACCGAACCGAACCGAACCGAACCGAACCGAACCGAACCGAACCGAACCGAACCGAACCGAACCGAACCGAACCAAACCGAACCGAACCGAACCGAACCGAACCGAACCGAACCAACCGAACCGAACCGAACCGAACCGAACCGAACCGAACCGAACCGAACCGAACCGAACCGAACCGAACCGAACCGAACCGAACCGAACCGAACCGAACCGAACCGAACCGAACCGAACCGAACCGAACCGAACCGAACCGAACCGAACCGAACCGAACCGAACCGAACCGAACCGAACCGAACCGAACCGAACCGAACCGAACCGAACCGAACCGAACCGAACCGAACCGAACCGAACCGAACCGAACCGAACCGAACCGAACCGAACCGAACCGAACCGAACCGAACCGAACCGAACCGAACCGAACCGAACCGAACCGAACCGAACCGAACCGAACCGAACCGAACCGAACCGAACCGAACCGAACCGAACCGAACCGAACCGAACCGAACCGAACCGAACCGAACCGAACCGAACCGAACCGAACCGAACCGAACCGAACCGAACCGAACCGAACCGAACCGAACCGAACCGAACCGAACCGAACCGAACCGAACCGAACCGAACCGAACCGAACCGAACCGAACCGAACCGAACCAACCGAACCGAACCGAACCGAACCGAACCGAACCGAACCGAACCGAACCGAACCGAACCGAACCGAACCGAACCGAACCGAACCGAACCGAACCGAACCGAACCGAACCGAACCGAACCGAACCGAACCGAACCGAACCGAACCGAACCGAACCGAACCGAACCGAACCGAACCGAACCGAACCGAACCGAACCGAACCGAACCGAACCGAACCGAACCGAACCGAACCGAACCGAACCGAACCGAACCGAACCGAACCGAACCGAACCGAACCGAACCGAACCGAACCGAACCGAACCGAACCGAACCGAACCGAACCGAACCGAACCGAACCGAACCGAACCGAACCGAACCGAACCGAACCGAACCGAACCGAACCGAACCGAACCGAACCGAACCGAACCGAACCGAACCGAACCGAACCGAACCGAACCGAACCGAACCGAACCGAACCGAACCGAACCGAACCGAACCGAACCGAACCGAACCGAACCGAACCGAACCGAACCGAACCGAACCGAAACCGAACCGAACCGAACCGAACCGAACCGAACCGAACCGAACCGAACCGAACCGAACCGAACCGAACCGAACCGAACCGAACCGAACCGAACCGAACCGAACCGAACCGAACCGAACCGAACCGAACCGAACCGAACCGAACCGAACCGAACCGAACCGAACCGAACCGAACCGAACCGAACCGAACCGAACCGAACCGAACCGAACCGAACCGAACCGAACCGAACCGAACCGAACCGAACCGAACCGAACCGAAACCGAACCGAACCGAACCGAACCGAACCGAACCGAACCGAACCGAACCGAACCGAACCGAACCGAACCGAACCGAACCGAACCGAACCGAACCGAACCGAAACCGAACCGAACCGAACCGAACCGAACCGAACCGAACCGAACCGAACCGAACCGAACCGAACCGAAACCGAACCGAACCGAACCGAACCGAACCGAACCGAACCGAACCGAACCGAACCGAACCGAACCGAACCGAACCGAACCGAACCGAACCGAACCGAACCGAACCGAACCGAACCGAACCGAACCGAACCGAACCGAACCGAACCGAACCGAACCGAACCGAACCGAACCGAACCGAACCGAACCGAACCGAACCGAACCGAACCGAACCGAACCGAACCGAACCGAACCGAACCGAACCGAACCGAACCGAACCGAACCGAACCGAACCGAACCGAACCGAACCGAACCGAACCGAACCGAACCGAACCGAACCGAACCGAACCGAACCGAACCGAACCGAACCGAACCGAACCGAACCGAACCGAACCGAACCGAACCGACCGAACCGAACCGAACCGAACCGAACCGAACCGAACCGAACCGAACGACCGAACCGAACCGAACCGAACCGAACCGAACCGAACCGAACCGAACCGAACCGAACCGAACCGAACCGAACCGAACCGAACCGAACCGAACCGAACCGAACCGAACCGAACCGAACCGACCGAACCGAACCGAACCGAACCGAACCGAACCGAACCGAACCGAACCGAACCGAACCGAACGAACCGAACCGAACCGAACCGAACCGAACCGAACCGAACCGAACCGAACGCGAACCGAACCGAAACCGAACCGAACCGAACCGAACCGAACCGAACCGAACGACCGAACGAACCGAACCGAACCGAACGAACCGAACCGAACCGAAACCGAACCGAACCGAACCGAACCGAACCGAACCGAACCGAACCGAACACCGAACCGAACGCGAACCGAACCGAACGAACGCCAACCGAACGCAACCGAACCGAACCGAACCGAACCGAACCGAACCGAACCAACCGAACCGAACCGAACCGAACGCGAACGAACCGAACCGAACCGAACCGAACGCCAACGCGAACCGAACCGAACCGAACGCGAACCGAACCGAACCGAACCGAACGCGAACCGAACGCGAACCGAACCGAACGCGAACCGAACCGAACCGAACGAACCCGAACCCGAACGCGAACCGAACCGAACGCGAACCCGAACCGAACCGAACCGAACCGAACCGAACCGAACGCCAACGCGAACGACCGAACGCGAACGCGAACCGACCGAACGCCAACCGAACCGAACCGAACCCAACGCGAACGCCAACGCGAACGCGAACCCGAACCCGAACGCGAACGCCAACCGAACGCCAACGCGAACCCAACGCGAACCGAACCGAACCGAACCGAAGCCAACGCGAACGCGAACCGAACCAACCGAACCGAACCGAACCGAACCGAACGCCGAACGCGAACGCCAACGCGAACGCGAACCCGAACCCGAACCGAACGCCAACGCGAACGCCAACCGAACCGAAACCCGAACCGAACGCGAACGCAACCGAACGCGAACGCGAACGCCAACGCGAACGCAACGCGAACGCGAACCCGAACCCGAACGCGAACGCCAACCGAAGCCAACCGAACCGCAACGCGAACGCCAACGCGAACGCGAACCCGAACGCCAACGCGAACGCCAACGCGAAGCCAACGCGAACGCGAACCGAACCCGAACCGAACGCCAACCGAAACGCCAACGCGAACGCGAACCCGAACCCGAACGCGAACGCCAACGCGAACGCCAACCGAACGCGAACGCGAACGCCAACGCGAACGCGAACCGAACGCCAACGCGAACGCCAACGCGAACGACAACGCGAACGCGAACCCGAACCCGAACGCGAACGCCAACGCGAACGCCAACCGAACGCGAACGAGAACGCCAACGCGAACGCGAACCGAACGCGAACGCGAACGCAACGCGAACGCCAACGCGAACGCGAACCCGAACGCGAACCGAACGCGAACGCGAACGCCAACGCGAACGCGAACCCGAACCCGAACGCGAACGCCAACGCGAACGCGAACCCGAACGCCAACGCGAACGCCAACGCGAACGCCAACGCGAACGCGAACCCGAACGCGAACGCGAACGCCAACGCGAACGCCAACGCGAACGCCAACGCGAACGCGAACCGAACCCGAACCGAACGCCAACGCGAACGCCAACGCGAACCGAACCCGAACCCGAACGCGAACCCAACGCGAACGCCAACGCGAACGCCAACGCGAACGCAACGCGAACGCGAACCCGAACCGAACCGAACGCCAACGCGAACGCGAACGCGAACGCCAACGCGAACGCCAACGCGAACGCGAACCCGAACGCGAACGCGAACGCCAACGCGAACGCCAACCGAACGCGAACCGAACCGACCGAACGCGAACCGAACGCCGAACGCGAACGCCAACGCGAACGCCAACGCGAACGCGAACCCGAACCGAACGCGAACGCAACGCGAACCCAACGCGAACGCGAACCCGAACCCGAACGCGAACGCCAACGCGAACGCCAACCGAACGCGAACCGAACGCGAACCCGAACCCGAACGCGAACGCCAACGCGAACGCGAACGCGAACGCCAACCGAACGCGAACCCGAACCCGAACGCGAACGCCAACGCGAACGCGAACGCGAACGCCAACGCGAACGCCAACGCGAACGCGAACCCGAACGCAACGCGAACGCCAACGCGAACGCCAACGCGAACGCGAACCCGAACGCGAACCCGAACCCGAACGCGAACGCCAACGCGAACGCCAACGCGAACGCGAAGCCGAACCCGAACGCGAACGCCAACGCGAACGCCAAACGCGAACCGCCAACGCGAACGCGAACCCGAACCGAAGCGAACCGCCAACGCGAACGCGAACGCGAACCCCAACGCGAACGCGAACCCGAACCCGAACGCGAACGCCAACGCGAACGCGAACCCGAACCCCAACGCGAACGCCAACGCGAACGCGAACCCGAACGCCAACGCGAACGCAACGCGAACGCCAACGCGAACCGAACCCGAACGCCAACGCGAACGCCAACGCGAACGCCAACGCGAACGCGAACCCGAACCCGAACGCGAAAGCCAACGCGAACGCCAACCCGAACGCGAACCCGAACGCCAACGCGAACGCCAACGCGAACGCCAACGCGAACGCGAACCCGAACGCCAACGCGAACGCCAACGCGAAGGCCAACGCGAACGCGAACCCGAACCCGAACGCGAACGCAACGCCAACGCCAACGCGAACGCGAACGCAACGCCAACGGAACGCCAACGCGAACGCCAACGCGAGCGCGAACCCGAACCCGAACGGGAACGCAACCCGAACGCCAAACGCGAAGCCGAACGCCAACGCGAACGCGAACCCGAACGCCAACGCGAACGCCAACGCGAGCGCCAACGCGAACGCGAACCCGAACCCGAACGCGAACGCCAACGCGAACGCCAACGCGAACGCGAACCCGAACGCGAACGCCAACGCGAACGCGAACGCGAACGCGAACCCGAACCCGAACGCGAACGCCAACGCGAACGCCAACGCGGACGCGAACGCGAACCCGAGCGCGAACGCCAACGCGAACGCCAACGCGAACGCCAAGGCGAACGCCAACGCGAACGCGAACCCGAACCCGAACGCGAACGCCAACGCGAACGCAACGCGAACGCCAACGCGAACGCCAACGCGAACGCGAACCCGAACGCCAACGCGAACGCCAACGCGAACGGCCAACGCGAACGCGAACCCGAACCCGAACGCGAACGCCAACGCGAACGCCAACGGCGAACGCGAACCCGAACCCGAACGCGAACGCCAACGCGAACGCCAACGCGAACGCGAACCCGAACCCGAACGCGAACGCCAACGCGAACGCCAACGCGAACGCCAACGCGAACGCCAACGCGAACGCGAACCCGAACGCCAACGCGAACGCCAACGCGAACGACAACGCGAACGCGAACACGAACCCGAACGCGAACGCCAACGCGAACGCCAACGCGAACGCGAACGAGAACGCCAACGCGAACGCAACCCGAACGCGAACGCGAACGCCAACGCGAACGCCAACGCGAACGCGAACCCGAACGCGAACGCGAACGCGAACGCGAACGCCAACGCGAACGCGAACCGAACCCGAACGCGAACGCCAACGCGAACGCGAACCCGAACGCCAACGCGAACGGCAACGCGAACGCCAACGCGAACGCGAAGCCGACGCGAACGCGAACGCCAACGCGAACGCAAACGCGAACGCCAACGCGAACGCGAACCCGAACCGGAACGCGAACGCCAACGCGAACGCCAACGCGAACGCGAACCCGAACCCGAACGCGAACGCCAACGCGAACGCCAACGCGAACGCCAACGCGAACGCCAACGCGAACGCGAACCCGAACCCGAACGCGAACGCCAACGCGAACGCCAACGCGAACGCCAACGCGAACGCCAACGCGAACGCGAACCCGAACGCCAAAGCGAACGCCAACGCGAACGCGAACGCGAACGCCAACGCGAACGCGAGCCCGAACGCGAACGCGAACGCCAACGCGAACGCCAACGCGAACGCCAACGCGAACGCGAACCCGAACCCGAACGCGAACGCCAACGCGAACGCCAACGCGAACGCGAACCCGAACCCGAACGCGAACGCCAACGCGAACGCCAAAGCGAACGCCAACGCGAACGCGAACCCGAACCCGAAGGCGAACGCCAACGCGAACGCCAACGCGAACGCCAACGCGAACGCGAACCCGAACCCGAACGCGAACGCCCAACGCGAACGCCAACGCGAACGCCAACGCGAACGCCAACGCGAACGCGAACCCGAACGCCAACGCGAACGCCAACGCGAACGCCAACGCGAACGCGAACCCGAACGCGAACGCCGAACCCGAACGCGAACGCCAACGCGAACGCCAACGCGAACGCGAACCCGAACCCGAACGCGAACGCCAACGCGAACGCCAAAGCGAACGCCAACGCGCCCGAACGCGAACCCGAACCCGAACGCGAACGCCAACGCGAACGCGAACGCGAACCCCAACGCGAACGCGAACGCGAACGCGAACGCGAACGCCAACGCGCAAACGCGAACGCGAACCCCAACGCGAACGCCAACGCGAACGCGAACCCGAACCCGAAACGCGAACGCCAACGCGAACGCCAACGCGAACGCGAACCCGAACGCCAACGCGAACGCCAACGCGAACGCCAACGCGAACGCGAACCCGAACCGAACGCGAAAGCCAACGCGAACGCCAACGCGAACGCGAACCCGAACGCCAACGCGAACGCCAACGCGAACGCCAACGCGAACGCGAACCCGAACGCCAACGCGAACTCGAACCCGAAGCCACGCGAACGCAACGCCTAACCGAACGCGAACGCGAACGCAACGCCAACGCGAACGCGAACCCAACGCAACGGAACGCCAACGCGAACGCCAACGCGAGCCGAACCCGAACCCGAACGGAACGCCAACCCGAACGCCAACGCGAACGCCGAACGCCAACGCGAACGCGAACCCGAACGCCAACGCGAACGCCAACGCGAGCGCCAACGCGAACGCGAACCCGAACCCGAACGCGAACGCCAACGCGAACGCCAACGCGAACGCGAACCCGAACGCGAACGCCAACGCGAACGCGAACGCGAACGCGAACCCAACCCGAACGCGAACGCCAACCGCGAACGCCAACGCGACGCGAACGCGAACCCGAGCGCGAACGCCAACGCGAACGCCAACGCGAACTCAAGGCGAACGCCAACGCGACGCGAACGCGAACCCGAAACCCGAACGCGAACGCCAACGCGAACGCCAACGCGAACGCGAACGCGAACGCCAACGCGAACGCCAACTGCGAACGCCAACGCGAGCGCGAACCCGAACCCGAACGGGAACGCCAACCGAACGCCAACGCGAACGCCGAACGCCAACGCGAACGCGAACCCGAACGCCAACGCGAACGCCAACGCGAAGGCCAACGCGAACGCGAACCCGAACCCCGAACGCGAACGCCAACGCGAACGCCAACGCGAACGCGAACCCGAACCCGAACGCGAACGCCAACGCGAACGCCAACGCGAACGCGACCCGAACCCGAACGCGAACGCCAACGCGAACGCCAACGCGAACGCCAACGCGAACGACAACGCGAACGCGAACCCGAACCCGAACGCGAACGCCAACGCGAACGCCAACGCGAACGCGAACGACGAAACGCCAACGCGAACGCCAACGCGAACGCGAACGCGAACGCCAACGCGAACGCCAACGCGAACGCGAAACCGAACGCGAACGCGAACGCAAACGCGAACCCAACGCGAACGCGAACCCGAACCCGAACGCGAACGCCAACGCGAACGCGAACCCGAACGCCAACGCGAACGCCAACGCGAACGCCAACGCGAACGCGAAGCCGAACCGCGAACGCGAACGCCAACGCGAACGCCAACGCGAACGCCAACGCGAACGCGAACCCGAACCCGAACGCGAACGCCAACGCGAACGCCAACGCGAACGCGAACCCGAACCCGAACGCGAACGCCAACGCGAACGCCAACGCGAACGCCAACGCGAACGCCAACGCGAACGCGAACCCGAACCCGAACGCGAACGCCAACGCGAACGCCAACGCGAACGCCAACGCGAACGCCAACGCGAACGCGAACCCGAACGCCAACGCGAACGCCAACGCGAACGCCAACGCGAACGCGAACCCGAACCCGAACGCGAACGCCAACGCGAACGCGAACCGAACGCCAACGCGAACGCCAACGCGAACGCCAACGCGAACGCGAACCGAACGCGAACCGCGAACGCCAACGCGAACGCCAACGCGAACGCCAACGCGAACGCGAACCCGAACCCGAACGCGAACGCCAACGCGAACGCAACGCGAACGCGAACGCGAACGCCAACGCGAACGCCAACGCGAACGCAACGCGAACGCCAACGCGAACGCCAACGCGAACGCGACCCGAACCCGAACGCGAACGCAACCGAACGCCAACGCGAACGCCAACGCGAACGCCAACGCGAACGCGAACCCGAACGCCAGAACGCGAACGCCAACGCGAACGCCAACGCGAACGCCAACGCGAACGCGAACCCGAACGCGAACGCGAACGCCAACGCGAACGCCAACGCGAACGCCAACGCGAACGCGAACCCGAACCCGAACGCGAACGCCAACGCCAACGCGAACGCAACCCGAACCCGAACGCGAACGCCAACGCGAACGCGAAAGCGAACGCGAACGCCAACGCGAAGAACGCGAACGCGAACCCGAACGCGAACGCCAACGCGACGGAACGCCAACGCGAACGCCAACGCGAACGCGAACCGAACCCGAACGGCGAACGCCAACGCGAACGCCAACGCGAACGCCAACGCGAACGCCAACGCGAACGCGAACCCGAACGCCAACGCGAACGCCAAACGCGAACGCCAACGCGAACGCGAACCCGAACGCGAACCCGAACGCCGAACGCGAACGCCAACGCGAACGCCAACGCGAACGCGAACCCGAACCCGAACGCGAACGCCAACGCGAACGCCAAAGCGAACGCCAACGCGAACGCGAACCCGAACCCGAAGACGAACGCCAACGCGAACGCGAACGCGAACCCAACGCGAACGCGAACCCGAACCCGAACGCGAACGCCAACGCGAACGCGAACCCGAACCCCAACGCGAACGCCAACGCGAACGCGAACCCGAACGCCAACGCGAACGCCAACGCGAACGCAAACGCGAACGCGAACCCGAACGCCAACGCGAACGCCAACGCGAACGCCAACGCGAACGCGAACCCGAACCGAACGCGACGCAACGCGAACGCCAACGCGAACGCCAACGCGAACGCGAACCCGAACGCCAACGCGAACGCCAACGCGAACGCCAACGCGAACGCGAACCCGAACGCCAACGCGAACGCCAACGCGAAGCCAACGCGAACGCGAACCCGAACCGAACGCGAACGCCAACGCGCAACGCCAACGCGAACGCGAACGCCAACGCCAACGGGAACGCCAACGCGAACGCCAACGCGAACGCGAACCCGAACCCGAACGCGAACGCCAACCGCGAACGCCAACGCGAAGCCGAACGCCAACGCGAACGCGAACCCGAACGCCAACGCGAACGCCAACGCGAGCGCCAACGCGAACGCGAACCCGAACCCGAACGCGAACGCCAACGCGAACGCCAACGCGAACGCGAACCCGAACGCGAACGCCAACGCGAACGCCAACGCGAACGCGAACCCGAACCCGAACGCGAACGCCAACGCGAACGCCAACGCGAACGCGAACGCGAACCCGAACGCGAACGCCAAACGCGAACGCCAACGCGAACGCCAACGCGAACGCCAACGCGAACGCGAACCCGAACCCGAACGCGAACGCCAACGCGAACGCCAACGCGAACGCAACGCGAACGCCAACGCGAACGCGAACCCGAACGCCAACGCGAACGCCAACGCGAACGCCAACGCGAACGCGAACCCGAACCCGAACGCGAACGCCAACGCGAACGCCAACGCGAACGCGAACCCGAACCCGAACGCGAACGCCAACGCGAACGCCAACGCGAACGCGAACCCGAACCCGAACGCGAACGCCAACGCGAACGCCAACGCGAACGCCAACGCGAACGCCAACGCGAACGCGAACCCGAACCCGAACGCGAACGCCAACGCGAACGCCAACGCGAACGCCAACGCGAACGCCAACGCGAACGCGAACCCGAACGCCAACGCGAACGCCAACGCGAAGGCCAACGCGAACGCGAACCCGAACCCGAACGCGAACGCCAACGCGAACGCCAACGCGAACGCGAACCCGAACCCGAACGCGAACGCCAACGCGAACGCCAACGCGAACGCCAACGCGAACGCCAACGCGAACGCGAACCCGAACGCCAACGCGAACGCCAACGCGAACGCCAACGCGAACGCGAACCCGAACCCGAACGCGAACGCCAACGCGAACGCCAACGCGAACGCGAACGCGAACGCCAACGCGAACGCGAACCCGAACGCGAACGCGAACGCCAACGCGAACGCCAACGCGAACGCGAACCCGAACGCGAACGCCAACGCGAACGCGAACGCCAACGCGAACGCGAACCGAACCCGAACGCGAACGCCAACGCGAACGCGAACCCGAACGCCAACGCGAACGCCAACGCGAACGCCAACGCGAACGCGAACCCGAACGCGAACGCGAACGCCAACGCGAACGCCAACGCGAACGCCAACGCGAACGCGAACCCGAACCCGAACGCGAACGCCAACGCGAACGCCAACGCGAACGCGAACCCGAACCCGAACGCGAACGCCAACGCGAACGCCAACGCGAACGCCAACGCGAACGCCAACGCGAACGCGAACCCGAACCCGAACGCGAACGCCAACGCGAACGCCAACGCGAACGCCAACGCGAACGCCAACGCGAACGCGAACCCGAACGCCAAAGCGAACGCCAACGCGAACGCCAACGCGAACGCCAACGCGAACGCGAACGCGAACGCGAACGCGAACGCCAACGCGAACGCCAACGCGAACGCCAACGCGAACGCGAACCCGAACGCCAACGCGAACGCCAACGCGAACGCCAACGCGAACGCGAACCCGAACCCGAACGCGAACGCCAACGCGAACGCCAACGCGAACGCCAACGCGAACGCGAACCCGAACCCGAACGCGAACGCCAACGCGAACGCCAACGCGAACGCCAACGCGAACGCGAAACCCGAACCCAACGCGAACGCCAACGCGAACGCCAACGCGAACGCGAACGCGAACGCCAACGCGAACGCCAACGCGAACGCCAACGCGAACGCGAACCCGAACCCGAACGCGAACGCCAACGCGAACGCCAACGCGAACGCGAACCCGAACCCGAACGCGAACGCCAACGCGAACGCCAACGCGAACGCGCAACGCGAACGCCAACGCGAACGCGAACCGAACCGAACGCGAACGCCAACGCGAACGCCAACGCGAACGCGAACCCGAACCCGAACGCGAACGCCAACGCGAACGCCAACGCGAACGCCAACGCGAACGCCAACGCGAACGCGAACCCGAACGCCAACGCGAACGCCAACGCGAACGCCAACGCGAACGCGAACCCGAACCCGAACGCGAACGCCAACGCGAACGCCAACGCGAACGCGAACGCGAACGCCAACGCGAACGCGAACCCGAACGCGAACGCGAACGCCAACGCGAACGCCAACGCGAACGCGAACCCGAACGCGAACGCGAACGCCAACGCGAACGCCAACGCGAACGCGAACCCGAACCCGAACGCGAACGCCAACGCGAACGCCAACGCGAACGCCAACGCGAACGCCAACGCGAACGCCAACGCGAACGCGAACCGAACGCCAACGCGAACGCCAACGCGAACGCCAACGCGAACGCCAACGCGAACGCGAACCCGAACGCGAACGCGAACGCCAACGCGAACGCCAACGCGAACGCGAACCCGAACCCGAACGCGAACGCCAACGCGAACGCCAACGCGAACGCCAACGCGAACGCCAACGCGAACGCGAACCCGAACCCGAACGCGAACGCCAACGCGAACGCGAACCCGAACGCCAACGCGAACGCCAACGCGAACGCCAACGCGAACGCGAACCCGAACGCGAACGCGAACGCCAACGCGAACGCCAAACGCGAACGCCAACGCGAACGCGAACCCGAACCCGAACGCGAACGCGAACGCGAACGCCAACGCGAACGCCAACGCGAACGCCAACGCGAACGCGAACCCGAACGCCAACGCGAACGCCAACGCGAACGCCAACGCGAACGCGAACCCGAACCCGAACGCGAACGCCAACGCGAACGCCAACGCGAACGCGAACCCGAACCCGAACGCGAACGCCAACGCGAACGCCAACGCGAACGCCAACGCGAACGCCAACGCGAACGCGAACCCGAACGCCAACGCGAACGCCAACGCGAACGCCAACGCGAACGCGAACCCGAACCCGAACGCGAACGCCAACGCGAACGCCAACGCGAACGCGAACGCGAACGCCAACGCGAACGCGAACGCGAACGCGAACGCGAACGCCAACGCGAACGCCAACGCGAACGCGAACCCGAACGCGAACGCGAACGCGAACGCGAACGCCAACGCGAACGCGAACCCGAACCCGAACGCGAACGCCAACGCGAACGCGAACCCGAACGCCAACGCGAACGCCAACGCGAACGCCAACGCGAACGCGAACCCGAACGCGAACGCGAACGCCAACGCGAACGCCAACGCGAACGCAACGCGAACGCGAACGCGAACCCGAACGCGAACGCCAACGCGAACGCGAACGCGAACGCCAACGCGAACGCCAACGCGAACGCCAACGCGAACGCCAACGCGAACGCCAACGCGAACGCGAACCCGAACCCGAACGCGAACGCCAACGCGAACGCCAACGCGAACGCCAACGCGAACGCCAACGCGAACGCGAACCCGAACGCCAACGCGAACGCCAACGCGAACGCCAACGCGAACGCGAACCCGAACCCGAACGCGAACGCCAACGCGAACGCCAACGCGAACGCGAACCGAACCCGAACGCGAACGCCAACGCGAACGCCAACGCGAACGCCAACGCGAACGCGAACGCGAACGCGAACGCGAACGCCAACGCGAACGCCAACGCGAACGCCAACGCGAACGCCAACGCGAACGCGAACGCGAACGCCAACGCGAACGCCAACGCGAACGCCAACGCGAACGCGAACCCGAACGCGAACGCGAACGCCAACGCGAACGCCAACGCGAACGCCAACGCGAACGCGAACCCGAACGCGAACGCGAACGCCAACGCGAACGCCAACGCGAACGCCAACGCGAACGCGAACCCGAACCCGAACGCGAACGCCAACGCGAACGCCAACGCGAACGCGAACGCGAACCCGAACGCGAACGCCAACGCGAACGCCAACGCGAACGCCAACGCGAACGCGAACCCGAACCCGAAGCGAACGCCAACGCGAACGCCAACGCGAACGCCAACGCGAACGCGAACCCGAACCCGAACGCGAACGCCAACGCGAACGCCAACGCGAACGCCAACGCGAACGCCAACGCGAACGCGAACCCGAACGCCAACGCGAACGCCAACGCGAACGCCAACGCGAACGCGAACGCGAACGCGAACCCGAACCCGAACGCGAACGCCAACGCGAACGCCAACGCGAACGCGAACCCGAACGCGAACGCGAACGCCAACGCGAACGCCAACGCGAACGCCAACGCGAACGCGAACCCGAACCCGAACGCGAACGCCAACGCGAACGCCAACGCGAACGCCAACGCGAACGCCAACGCGAACGCGAACCCGAACGCAACGCGAACGCCAACGCGAACGCCAACGCGAACGCGAACCCGAACCCGAACGCGAACGCCAACGCGAACGCCAACGCGAACGCGAACGAAACGCCAACGCGAACGCGAACCCGAACGCGAACGCGAACGCCAACGCGAACGCCAACGCGAACGCGAACCCGAACGCGAACGCGAACGCGAACGCGAACGCCAACGCGAACGCGAACCCGAACGCGAACGCGAACGCCAACGCGAACGCCAAACGCGAACGCCAACGCGAACGCCAACGCGAACGCCAACGCGAACGCCAACGCGAACGCCAACGCGAACGCGAACCCGAACCCGAACGCGAACGCCAACGCGAACGCCAACGCGAACGCGAACCCGAACGCGAACGCGAACGCCAACGCGAACGCCAACGCGAACGCCAACGCGAACGCCAACGCGAACGCGAACCCGAACCCGAACGCGAACGCCAACGCGAACGCCAACGCGAACGCCAACGCGAACGCCAACGCGAACGCGAACCCGAACGCGAACGCGAACGCCAACGCGAACGCCAACGCGAACGCCAACGCGAACGCGAACGCGAACGCGAACGCGAACGCCAACGCGAACGCCAACGCGAACGCCAACGCGAACGCGAACCCGAACGCGAACGCGAACGCCAACGCGAACGCCAACGCGAACGCGAACCCGAACCCGAACGCGAACGCCAACGCGAACGCCAAACGCGAACGCCAACGCGAACGCGAACCCGAACCCGAACGCGAACGCCAACGCGAACGCCAACGCGAACGCCAACGCGAACGCGAACCCGAACCCGAACGCGAACGCCAACGCGAACGCGAACCCGAACGCCAACGCGAACGCCAACGCGAACGCGAACCCGAACGCCAACGCGAACGCCAACGCGAACGCCAACGCGAACGCGAACCCGAACGCGAACGCGAACGCCAACGCGAACGCCAACGCGAACGCGAACCCGAACCCGAACGCGAACGCCAACGCGAACGCCAACGCGAACGCGAACCCGAACCCGAACGCGAACGCCAACGCGAACGCCAACGCGAACGCCAACGCGAACGCCAACGCGAACGCGAACCCGAACGCCAACGCGAACGCCAACGCGAACGCCAACGCGAACGCGAACCCGAACGCGAACGCGAACGCCAACGCGAACGCCAACGCGAACGCGAACCCGAACCCGAACGCGAACGCCAACGCGAACGCCAACGCGAACGCGAACCCGAACCCGAACGCGAACGCCAACGCGAACGCCAACGCGAACGCCAACGCGAACGCGAACCCGAACCCGAACGCGAACGCCAACGCGAACGCCAACGCGAACGCCAACGCGAACGCGAACCCGAACCCGAACGCGAACGCCAACGCGAACGCGAACCCGAACCCCAACGCGAACGCCAACGCGAACGCGAACCCGAACGCCAACGCGAACGCCAACGCGAACGCCAACGCGAACGCGAACCCGAACGCCAACGCGAACGCCAACGCGAACGCCAACGCGAACGCGAACCCGAACCCGAACGCGAACGCCAACGCGAACGCCAACGCGAACGCGAACCCGAACCCGAACGCGAACGCCAACGCGAACGCCAACGCGAACGCCAACGCGAACGCCAACGCGAACGCGAACCCGAACGCCAACGCGAACGCCAACGCGAACGCCAACGCGAACGCGAACCCGAACCCGAACGCGAACGCCAACGCGAACGCCAACGCGAACGCGAACCCGAACCCGAACGCGAACGCCAACGCGAACGCCAACGCGAACGCGAACGCGAACGCCAACGCGAACGCGAACCCGAACGCCAACGCGAACGCCAACGCGAACGCCAACGCGAACGCGAACCCGAACCAGAACGCGAACGCCAACGCGAACGCCAACGCCAACGCGAACGCGAACCCGAACGCGAACGCGAACGCGAACGCGAACGCCAACGCGAACGCGAACCCGAACCCAACGCGAACGCCAACGCGAACGCGAACCCGAACGCCCAACGCGAACGCCAACGCGAACGCCAACGCGAACGCCAACGCGAACGCCAACGCGAACGCGAACCCGAACCCGAACGCGAACGCCAACGCGAACGCCAACGCGAACGCCAACGCGAACGCCAACGCGAACGCGAACCCGAACGCCAACGCGAACGCCAACGCGAACGCCAACGCGAACGCGAACCCGAACCCGAACGCGAACGCCAACGCGAACGCCAACGCGAACGCGAACCCGAACCCGAACGCGAACGCCAACGCGAACGCCAACGCGAACGCGAACCCGAACGCGAACGCGAACGCCAACGCGAACGCCAACGCGAACGCGAACGCGAACGCGAACGCGAACGCCAACGCGAACGCCAACGCGAACGCCAACGCGAACGCCAACGCGAACGCCAACGCGAACGCCAACGCGAACGCCAACGCGAACGCGAACCCGAACGCGAACGCGAACGCCAACGCGAACGCCAACGCGAACGCCAACGCGAACGCGAACCCGAACGCCAACGCGAACGCCAACGCGAACGCCAACGCGAACGCGAACCCGAACGCCAACGCGAACGCCAACGCGAACGCCAACGCGAACGCGAACCCGAACCCGAACGCGAACGCCAACGCGAACGCCAACGCGAACGCGAACCCGAACCCGAACGCGAACGCCAACGCGAACGCCAACGCGAACGCGAACGCGAACGCCAACGCGAACGCCAACGCGAACGCGAACCCGAACGCCAACGCGAACGCCAACGCGAACGCCAACGCGAACGCGAACCCGAACCCGAACGCGAACGCCAACGCGAACGCCAACGCGAACGCGAACCGAACGCCAACGCGAACGCCAACGCGAACGCCAACGCGAACGCGAACCCGAACCCGAACGCGAACGCCAACGCGAACGCCAACGCGAACGCCAACGCGAACGCCAACGCGAACGCGAACCCGAACGCGAACGCGAACGCCAACGCGAACGCCAACGCGAACGCGAACCCGAACGCGAACGCGAACGCCAACGCGAACGCCAACGCGAACGCGAACCCGAACGCGAACGCGAACGCCAACGCGAACGCGAACCCGAACGCCAACGCGAACGCCAACGCGAACGCCAACGCGAACGCGAACCCGAACGCCAACGCGAACGCCAACGCGAACGCCAACGCGAACGCGAACCCGAACCCGAACGCGAACGCCAACGCGAACGCCAACGCGAACGCGAACCCGAACCCGAACGCGAACGCCAACGCGAACGCCAACGCGAACGCGAACGCGAACCCGAACGCGAACGCCAACGCGAACGCCAACGCGAACGCCAACGCGAACGCCAACGCGAACGCGAACCCGAACCCGAACGCGAACGCCAACGCGAACGCCAACGCGAACGCCAACGCGAACGCCAACGCGAACGCGAACCCGAACGCCAACGCGAACGCCAACGCGAACGCCAACGCGAACGCGAACCCGAACCCGAACGCGAACGCCAACGCGAACGCCAACGCGAACGCGAACCCGAACCCGAACGCGAACGCCAACGCGAACGCCAACGCGAACGCCAACGCGAACGCCAACGCGAACGCGAACCCGAACGCCAACGCGAACGCCAACGCGAACGCCAACGCGAACGCGAACCCGAACGCGAACGCGAACGCCAACGCGAACGCCAACGCGAACGCGAACCCGAACGCGAACGCGAACGCCAACGCGAACGCCAACGCGAACGCGAACCCGAACGCGAACGCGAACGCCAACGCGAACGCCAACGCGAACGCGAACGCGAACGCCAACGCGAACGCCAACGCGAACGCCAACGCGAACGCCAACGCGAACGCCAACGCGAACGCGAACCCGAACCCGAACGCGAACGCCAACGCGAACGCCAACGCGAACGCCAACGCGAACGCCAACGCGAACGCGAACCCGAACGCCAACGCGAACGCCAACGCGAACGCCAACGCGAACGCGAACCGAACGCGAACGCGAACGCGAACGCGAACGCCAACGCGAACGCCAACGCGAACGCGAACCCGAACCCGAACGCGAACGCCAACGCGAACGCCAACGCGAACGCCAACGCGAACGCCAACGCGAACGCGAACCCGAACGCCAACGCGAACGCCAACGCGAACGCCAACGCGAACGCGAACCCGAACCCGAACGCGAACGCCAACGCGAACGCCAACGCGAACGCGAACGCGAACGCCAACGCGAACGCGAACCCGAACGCGAACGCGAACGCCAACGCGAACGCCAACGCGAACGCGAACCCGAACGCGAACGCGAACGCGAACGCGAACGCCAACGCGAACGCGAACCCGAACCCGAACGCGAACGCCAACGCGAACGCGAACCCGAACGCCAACGCGAACGCCAACGCGAACGCCAACGCGAACGCGAACCCGAACGCGAACGCGAACGCCAACGCGAACGCCAACGCGAACGCCAACGCGAACGCGAACCCGAACCCGAACGCGAACGCCAACGCGAACGCCAACGCGAACGCGAACCCGAACCCGAACGCGAACGCCAACGCGAACGCCAACGCGAACGCCAACGCGAACGCCAACGCGAACGCGAACGCGAACCCGAACGCGAACGCCAACGCGAACGCCAACGCGAACGCCAACGCGAACGCCAACGCGAACGCGAACCCGAACGCCAACGCGAACGCCAACGCGAACGCCAACGCGAACGCCAACGCGAACGCGAACCCGAACGCGAACGCGAACGCCAACGCGAACGCCAACGCGAACGCCAACGCGAACGCGAACCCGAACCCGAACGCGAACGCCAACGCGAACGCCAACGCGAACGCGAACCCGAACCCGAACGCGAACGCCAACGCGAACGCCAACGCGAACGCCAACGCGAACGCGAACCCGAACCCGAACGCGAACGCCAACGCGAACGCCAACGCGAACGCCAACGCGAACGCGAACCCGAACCCGAACGCGAACGCCAACGCGAACGCCAACGCGAACGCCAACGCGAACGCCAACGCGAACGCGAACCCGAACGCCAACGCGAACGCCAACGCGAACGCCAACGCGAACGCGAACCCGAACGCGAACGCGAACGCCAACGCGAACGCCAACGCGAACGCCAACGCGAACGCGAACCCGAACCCGAACGCGAACGCCAACGCGAACGCCAACGCGAACGCCAACGCGAACGCGAACCCGAACCCGAACGCGAACGCCAACGCGAACGCGAACGCGAACGCCAACGCGAACGCGAACCCGAACCCGAACGCGAACGCCAACGCGAACGCGAACGCGAACGCCAACGCGAACGCCAACGCGAACGCGAACCCGAACGCCAACGCGAACGCCAACGCGAACGCCAACGCGAACGCGAACCCGAACGCCAACGCGAACGCCAACGCGAACGCCAACGCGAACGCGAACCCGAACCCGAACGCGAACGCCAACGCGAACGCCAACGCGAACGCGAACCCGAACCCGAACGCGAACGCCAACGCGAACGCCAACGCGAACGCCAACGCGAACGCCAACGCGAACGCGAACCCGAACGCCAACGCGAACGCCAACGCGAACGCCAACGCGAACGCGAACCCGAACCCGAACGCGAACGCCAACGCGAACGCCAACGCGAACGCGAACCCGAACCCGAACGCGAACGCCAACGCGAACGCCAACGCGAACGCGAACGCGAACGCCAACGCGAACGCGAACCCGAACGCCAACGCGAACGCCAACGCGAACGCCAACGCGAACGCGAACCCGAACCCGAACGCGAACGCCAACGCGAACGCCAACGCCAACGCGAACGCGAACCCGAACGCGAACGCGAACGCAACGCGAACGCCAACGCGAACGCGAACCCGAACCCGAACGCGAACGCCAACGCGAACGCGAACGCGAACGCCAACGCGAACGCCAACGCGAACGCCAACGCGAACGCCAACGCGAACGCCAACGCGAACGCGAACCCGAACCCGAACGCGAACGCCAACGCGAACGCCAACGCGAACGCCAACGCGAACGCCAACGCGAACGCCAACGCGAACGCGAACCCGAACGCGAACGCGAACGCCAACGCGAACGCCAACGCGAACGCGAACCCGAACGCGAACGCGAACGCGAACGCGAACGCCAACGCGAACGCGAACCCGAACGCGAACGCGAACGCCAACGCGAACGCGAACCCGAACGCCAACGCGAACGCCAACGCGAACGCCAACGCGAACGCCAACGCGAACGCCAACGCGAACGCGAACCCGAACCCGAACGCGAACGCCAACGCGAACGCCAACGCGAACGCCAACGCGAACGCGAACGCGAACGCCAACGCGAACGCCAACGCGAACGCCAACGCGAACGCCAACGCGAACGCGAACCCGAACGCCAACGCGAACGCCAACGCGAACGCCAACGCGAACGCGAACCCGAACCCGAACGCGAACGCCAACGCGAACGCCAACGCGAACGCGAACCCGAACCCGAACGCGAACGCCAACGCGAACGCCAACGCGAACGCGAACGCGAACGCCAACGCGAACGCCAACGCGAACGCGAACGCGAACGCCAACGCGAACGCCAACGCGAACGCCAACGCGAACGCGAACCCGAACCCGAACGCGAACGCCAACGCGAACGCAAACGCGAACGCGAACGCGAACGCCAACGCGAACGCAACGCCAACGCGAACGCGAACCCGAACGCGAACGCGAACGCCAACGCGAACGCCAACGCGAACGCCAACGCGAACGCCAACGCGAACGCGAACCCGAACGCGAACGCGAACGCCAACGCGAACGCCAACGCGAACGCCAACGCGAACGCGAACCCGAACCCGAACGCGAACGCCAACGCGAACGCCAACGCGAACGCGAACCCGAACGCGAACGCGAACGCCAACGCGAACGCGAACGCGAACGCCAACGCGAACGCGAACCCGAACGCGAACGCGAACGCCAACGCGAACGCGAACCCGAACGCCAACGCGAACGCCAACGCGAACGCGAACCCGAACGCGAACGCGAACGCCAACGCGAACGCCAACGCGAACGCGAACCCGAACGCCAACGCGAACGCCAACGCGAACGCCAACGCGAACGCGAACCCGAACCCAACGCGAACGCCAACGCAACGCCAACGCGAACGCGAACGCCAACGCCAACGCGAACGCCAACGCGAACGCCAACGCGAACGCGAACCCGAACCCGAACGCGAACGCCAACGCCAACGCGAACGCCAACGCGAACCGAACCCAACGCGAACGCGAACCCGAACGCCAACGCGAACGCCAACGCGAACGCCAACGCGAACGCGAACCCGAACCCGAACGCGAACGCCAACGCGAACGCCAACGCGAACGCGAACCCGAACGCGAACGCCAACGCGAACGCGAACGCGAACGCGAACCCGAACCCGAACGCGAACGCCAACGCGAACGCCAACGCGAACGCGAACCCGAACCCGAACGCGAACGCCAACGCGAACGCCAACGCGAACGCCAACGCGAACGCCAACGCGAACGCGAACCCGAACCCGAACGCGAACGCCAACGCGAACGCCAACGCGAACGCCAACGCGAACGCCAACGCGAACGCGAACCCGAACGCCAACGCGAACGCCAACGCGAAGGCCAACGCGAACGCGAACCGGAACCCGAACGCGAACGCCAACGCGAACGCCAACGCGAACGCGAACCCGAACCCGAACGCGAACGCCAACGCGAACGCCAACGCGAACGCCAACGCGAACGCCAACGCGAACGCGAACCCGAACGCCAACGCGAACGCCAACGCGAAACGACAACGCGAACGCGAACCCGAACCCGAACGCGAACGCCAACGCGAACGCCAACGCGAACGCGAACGAGAACGCCAACGCGAACGCGAACCCGAACGCGAACGCGAACGCCAACGCGAACGCCAACGCGAACGCGAACCCGAACGCGAACGCGAACGCGAACGCGAAACGCCAACGCGAACGCGAACCCGAACCCGAACGCGAACGCCAACGCGAACGCGAACCCGAACGCCAACGCGAACGCCAACGCGAACGCCAACGCGAACGCGAAGCCGAACGCGAACGCGAACGCCAACGCGAACGCCAACGCGAACGCCAACGCGAACGCGAACCCGAACCCGAACGCGAACGCCAACGCGAACGCCAACGCGAACGCGAACCCGAACCCGAACGCGAACGCCAACGCGAACGCCAACGCGAACGCCAACGCGAACGCCAACGCGAACGCGAACCCGAACCCGAACGCGAACGCCAACGCGAACGCCAACGCGAACGCCAACGCGAACGCCAACGCGAAGGCGAACCCGAACGCCAAAGCGAACGCCAACGCGAACGCCAACGCGAGCGCCAACGCGAACGCGAGCCCGAACGCGAACGCGAACGCCAACGCGAACGCCAACGCGAACGCAACGCGAACGCGAACCCGAACCCGAACGCGAACGCCAACGCGAACGCCAACGCGAACGCGAACACGAACCCGAACGCGAACGCCAACGCGAACGCCAACGCGAACGCGAACCCGAACGCCAAACGCGAACGCCAAACGCGAACGCCAACGCGAACGCCAACGCGAACGCGACGCCGAACGCGAACGCGAACGCCAACGCGAACGCCAACGCGAACGCCAACGCGAACGCGAACCCGAACCCGAACGCGAACGCCAAACGCGAACGCCAACGCGAACGCGAACCCGAACCCGAACGCGAACGCCAACCGAACGCCAACGCGAACGCCAAACGCGAACGCGAACCCGAACCCGAACGCGAACGCCAACGCGAACGCCAACGCGAACGCCAACGCGAACGCGAACCCGAACCCGAACGCGAACGCCAACGCGAACGCCAACGCGAACGCCAACGCGAACGCCAAACGCGAACGCGAACCCGAACGCCAACGCGAACGCCAACGCGAACGCCAACGCGAACGCGAACCCGAACGCGAACCCGAACCCGAACGCGAACGCCAACGCGAACGCCAACGCGAACGCGAACCCGAACCCGAACGCGAACGCCAACGCGAACGCCAAAGCGAACGCCAACGCGAACGCAACCCGAACCCGAAGCGAACGCCAACGCGAACGCGAACGCGAACCCCAACGCGAACGCGAACCCGAACGAGAACGCGAACGCCAACGCGAACGCGAACCCGACCCCAACGCGACGCCAACGCGAACGCTAACCCGAACGCCAACGCGAACGCCAACGCGAACGCCAACGCGAACGCGAACCCGAACGCCAACGCGAACGCCAACGCGAACGCCAACGCGAACGCGAACCGAACCCGAACGCGAAAGCCAACGCGAACCAAACCCGAACGCTAACCCGAACGCCAACGCGAACTCCAACGCGAACGTCCAACGCGAACGCGAACCCGAACGCCAACGCGAACGCCAACGCGAAGGCCAACGCAACGCGAACCGACCCGAACGCGAACGCCAACGCCAACGCCAACTGCGAACGCGAACGCCACCCAACGGGAACGCCAACGCGAACGCCAACGCTCGCTACCGCGAACCGAAACCGAACGCCAACTGCAACGAACTCCAACGCGACCGAAACCCGAAACGCCACGCTAACTGCCACTCTACTCCAACGCGACGCTCGAACGCGAACCGAAACGAACGCGAACGCCAACGCGAACGCCAACGCGAACGCGAACCGAACGCGAACGCCAAACGCGAACGCGAACGGAAGGCGAATCCCCGAACCCGAACGACGAGCGCGCCAACGCGAAGCGCAAACGCTTGACGTCGAACGCGAACCCGAGCTGCGCGACACGCCAAACGCGAACGCCAACGGGAACGCAGGCTGAACGCCAACGCGAACGCGAACCCGAACCCGAACGCGAACGCCAACGCGAACGCCAACGCGAACGCCAACGCGAACGCCAACGCGAACGCGAACCCGAACGCCAACGCGAACGCCAACGCGAAGCCAACGCGAACGCGAACCCGAACCCGAACGCGAACGCCAACGCGAACGCCAACGCGAACGCGAACCCGAACCCGAACGCGAACGCCAAACGCGAACGCCAACGCGAACGCGAACCCGAACCCGAACGCGAACGCCAACGCGAACGCCAACGCGAACGCCAACGCGAACGCCAACGCGAACGCGAACCCGAACGCCAACGCGAACGCCAACGCGAACGACAACGCGAACGCGAACCGAACCCGAACGCGAACGCCAACGCGAACGCCAACGCGAACGCGAACGCGAACGCCAACGCGAACGCGAACCCGAACGCGAACGCGAACGCCAACGCGAACGCCAACGCGAACGCGAACCCGAACGCGAACGCGAACGCCAACGCGAACGCCAACGCGAACGCGAACCGAACCCGAACGCGAACGCCAACGCGAACGCGAACCCGAACGCCAACGCGAACGCCAACGCGAACGCCAACGCGAACGCGAACCGAACGCGAACGCGAACGCCAACGCGAACGCCAACGCGAACGCCAACGCGAACGCGAACCCGAACCCGAACGCGAACGCCAACGCGAACGCCAACGCGAACGCCAACGCGAACGCGAACGCGAACGCGAACGCGAACGCCAACGCGAACGCCAACGCGAACGCCAACGCGAACGCGAACCCGAACCCGAACGCGAACGCCAACGCGAACGCCAACGCGAACGCCAACGCGAACGCCAACGCGAACGCGAACCCGAACGCCAAAGCGAACGCCAACGCGAACGCCAACGCGAACGCCAACGCGAACGCGAACCCGAACGCGAACGCGAACGCCAACGCGAACGCCAACGCGAACGCCAACGCGAACGCGAACCCGAACCCGAACGCGAACGCCAACGCGAACGCCAACGCGAACGCGAACCCGAACCCGAACGCGAACGCCAACGCGAACGCCAAAGCGAACGCCAACGCGAACGCGAACCCGAACCCGAACGCGAACGCCAACGCGAACGCCAACGCGAACGCCAACGCGAACGCGAACCCGAACCCGAACGCGAACGCCAACGCGAACGCCAACGCGAACGCCAACGCGAACGCCAACGCGAACGCGAACCCGAACGCCAACGCGAACGCCAACGCGAACGCCAACGCGAACGCGAACCCGAACGCGAACCCGAACCCGAACGCGAACGCCAACGCGAACGCCAACGCGAACGCGAACCCGAACCCGAAACGCGAACGCCAACGCGAACGCCAAAGCGAACGCCAACGCGAACGCGAACCCGAACCCGAAGACGAACGCCAACGCGAACGCGAACGCGAACCCCAACGCGAACGCGAACCCGAACCCGAACGCGAACGCCAACGCGAACGCGAACCCGAACCCCAACGCGAACGCCAACGCGAACGCGAACCCCGAACGCCAACGCGAACGCCAACGCGAACGCCAACGCGAACGCGAACCGAACTCCAACGCGAACTCCAACGCGAACGCCAACGCGAACGCGAACCCGAACCCTAACGCGAAAGCCAACGCGAACGCCAACGCGAACGCGAACCCTAACGCCAACTCGAACGCCAACGCGAACGCCAACGCGAACGCGAACCCGAACCCGAACGCGAACGCCAACGCCAATCGCAACGCGAACGCGAACGCCAACGCCAACGGGAACGCCAACGCGAACGCCAACGCGAGCGCGAACCGAACCCGAACTGTAACGCCAACCCGAACGCCAACGCGAAGCGAACGCCAACGCGAACGCGAACCCGAACGCCAAACGCGAACGCCAACGCGAGCGCCAACGCGAAACGCGAACCGACCCGAACGCGAACGCCAACGCGAACGCCAACGCGAACGCGAACCCGAACGCGAACGCCAAACGCGAACGCGAACGCGAACGCGAACCCGAACCCGAACGCGAACGCCAACGCGAACGCCAACGCGGACGCGAACGCGAACCCGAGCGCGTAACGCCAACGCGAACGCCAACGCGAACGCCAAGGCGAACGCCAACGCGGACGCGAACGCGAAACCGAACCCGAACGCGAACGCCAACGCAACTCCAACGCGAACGCGAACTCCAACGCCAACGGGAACTCCAACGCTAACGCCAACGCGAGCGCGAACCCGAACCCGAACGGGAACGCCAACCCGAACGCCAACGCGAAGCCGAACGCCAACGCGAACGCGAACCCGAACGCCAACGCGAGCGCCAACGCGAAGGCCAACGCGAACGCGAACCCGAACCCGAACGCGAACGCCAACTCGAACGCCAACGGTAACGCGAAACCCGAACCCGAACGCGTAACGCCAACTGCGAAACGCCAACGCGAACGCGAACCCGAACCCGAACGCGAACGCAAACGCGAACGCCAACGCGAACGCCAACGCGAACGCCAACGCGAACGCGAACCCGAACGCCAACGCGAACGCCAACGCGAACGACAACGCGAACGCGAACCCGAACCCGAACGCGAACGCCAACGCGAACGCCAACGCGAACTCTAACTAGAACGCCAACGCGAACGCGAACCCGAACGCTAACGCGAACGCCAACGCGAACGCCAACGCGAACGCGAACCCGAACGCGAACGCGAACGCGAACGCTAACGCCAACGCGAACGCGAACCCGAACCCGAACGCGAACGCCAACGCGAACGCGACCGAACGCCAACGCGAACGGCAACGCGAACGCCAACGCGAACGCGAAGCCGACCGCGAACTGCGAACGCCAACGCGAACGCCAACGCGAACGCCAACGCGAACGCGAACCCGAACCCGAACGCGAACGCCAACGTCGAACGCCAACGCGAACGCGAACCCGAACCCGAACGCGAACGCCAACGCGAACGCCAACGCGAACGCCAACGCGAACGCCAACGCGAACGCGAACCCGAACCCGAACGCGAACGCCAACGCGAACGCCAACGCGAACGCCAACGCGAACGCCAACGCGAACGCGAACCCGAACGCCAAAGTCGAACGCCAACGCGAACGCCAACGCGAACGCGAACCGAACCCGAACGCGAACGCCAACTCGAACGCGAACCCGAACGCCAACGCGAAACGGCAACGCGAACGCCAACGCGAACGCGAAGCCGACCGCGAACGCGAACGCCAACGCGAACGCCAACGCGAACGCCAACGCGAACCGCGAACCCGAACCCGAACGCGAACGCCAACGCGAACGCCAACGCGAACGCGAACCGAACCCGAACGCGAACGCCAACGCGAACGCCAACGCGAACGCCAAACGCGAACGCCCAACGCGAACGCGAACCCGAACCCGAACGCGAACGCCAACGCGAACGCCAACGCGAACGCCAACGCGAACGCAAACGCGAACGCGAACCCGAACGCCAAAGCGAACGCAAACGCGAAACGCCAACGCGAACGCCAACGCGAACGCGAGCCCGAACGCGAACGCGAACGCCAACGCGAACGCCAACGCGAACGCCAACGCGAACGCGAACCCGAACCCGAACGCGAACGCAACGCGAACGCCAACGCGAACGCGAACCCGAACCCGAACGCGAACGCCAACGCGAACGCCAAAGCGAACGCCAACGCGAACGCGAACCCGAACCCGAAGGCGAACGCCAACGCGAACGCCAACGCGAACGCCAACGCGAACGCGAACCCGAACCCGAACGCGAACGCCAACGCGAACGCCAACGCGAACGCCAACGCGAACGCCAACGCGAACGCGAACCCGAACGCCAACGCGAACGCCAACGCGAACGCCAACGCGAACGCGAACCCGAACGCGAACCCGAACCCGAACGCGAACGCCAACGCGAACGCCAACGCGAACGCGAACCCGAACCCGAACGCGAACGCCAACGCGAACGCCAAAGCGAACGCCAACGAGAACGCAGACCCGAACCCGAAGACGAACGCCAACGCGAACGCGAACGCGAAACCCAACGCGAACGCGAACCCGAACCCGAACGCGAACGCCAACGCGAACGCGAACCCGAACCCCAACGCGAACGCCAACGCGAACGCGAACCCGAACGCCAACGCGAACGCCAACGCGAACGCCAACGCGAACGCGAACCCGAACGCCAACGCGAACGCCAACGCGAACGCCAACGCGAACGCGAACCGAACCCGAACGCGAAAGCCAACGCGAACGCCAACGCGAACGCGAACCCGAACGCCAACGCGAACGCCAACGCGAACGCCAACGCGAACGCGAACCCGAACGCCAACGCGAACGCCAACGCGAAGGCCAACGCGAACGCGAACCCGAACCCGAACGCGAACGCCAACGCCAACGCCAACGCGAACGCGAACGCCAACGCCAACGGGAACGCCAACGCGAACGCCAACGCGAGCGCGAACCCGAACCCGAACGGGAACGCCAACCCGAACGCCAACGCGAAGCGAACGCCAACGCGAACGCGAACCCGAACGCCAACGCGAACGCCAACGCGAGCGCCAACGCGAACGCGAACCCGAACCCGAACGCGAACGCGAACGCGAACGCCAACGCGAACGCGAACCCGAACGCGAACGCCAACGCGAACGCGAACGCGAACGCGAACCCGAACCCGAACGCGAACGCCAACGCGAACGCCAACGCGACGCGAACGCGAACCCGAGCGCGAACGCCAACGCGAACGCCAACGCGAACGCCAAGGCGAACGCCAACGCGAACGCGAACCCGAACCCGAACGCGAACGCCAACGCGAACGCCAACGCGAACGGCAACGCGAACGCCAACGCGAACGCGAACCCGAACGCCAAACGCGAACGCCAACGCGAAGCCAACGCGAACGCGAACCCGAACCCGAACGCGAACGCCAACGCGAACGCCAACGGAACGCGAACCCGAACCCGAACGCGAACGCCAACGCGAACGCCAACGCGGACGCGAACCCGAACCCGAACGCGAACGCCAAACGCGAACGCCAACGCGAACGCCAACGCGAACGCCAACGCGAACGCGAACCCGAACCCGAACGCGAACGCCAACGCGAACGCCAACGCGAACGCCAACGCGAACGCCAACGCGAACGCGAACCCGAGCGCCAACGCGAACGCCAACGCGAAGGCCAACGCGAACGCGAACCGGAACCCGAACGCGAACGCCAACGCGAACGCCAACGCGAACGCGAACCCGAACCCGAACGCGAACGCCAACGCGAACGCCAACGCGAACGCCAACGCGAACGCCAACGCGAACGCGAACCCGAACGCCAACGCGAACGCCAACGCGAACGACAACGCGAACGCGAACCCGAACCCGAACGCGAACGCCAACGCGAACGCCAACGCGAACGCGAACGAGAACGCCAACGCGAACGCGAACCCGAACGCGAACGCGAACGCCAACGCGAACGCCAACGCGAACGCGAACCCGAACGCGACGCGAACGCGAACGCGAACGCCAACGCGAACGCGAACCCGAACCCGAACGCGAACGCCAACGCGAACGGGAACCCGAACGCCAACGCGAACGCCAACGCGAACGCCAACGCGAACGCGAAGCCCGACGCGAACGCGAACGCCAAACGCGAACGCCAACGCGAACGCCAACGCGAACGCGAACCCGAACCCGAACGCGAACGCCAACGCGAACGCCAACGCGAACGCGAACCCGAACCCGAACGCGAACGCCAACGCGAACGCCAAGCGAACGCCAACGCGAACGCCAACGCGAACGCGAACCCGAACCCGAACGCGAACGCCAACGCGAACGCCAACGCGAACGCCAACGCGAACGCCAACGCGAACGCGAACCGAACGCCAACGCGAACGCCAACGCGAACGCCAACGCGAACGCCAACGCGAACGCGAGCCCGAACGCGAACGCGAACGCCAACGCGAACGCCAACGCGAACGCCAACGCGAACGCGAACCCGAACCCGAACGCGAACGCCAACGCGAACGCCAACGCGAACGCGAACCCGAACCCGAACGCGAACGCCAACGCGAACGCCAAAGCGAAACGCCAACGCGAACGCGAACCCGAACCCGAACGCGAACGCCAACGCGAACGCCAACGCGAACGCCAACGCGAACGCGAACCCGAACCCCAACGCGAACGCCAACGCGAACGCCAACGCGAACGCGAACCCGAACGCCAACGCGAACGCCAACGCGAACGCCAACGCGAACGCGAACCCGAACCCGAGCGCGAACGCCAACGCGAACGCCAACGCGAACGCGAACCCGAACCCGAACGCGAACGCCAAGGCGAACGCCAACGCGAACGCGAACGCGAACGCCAACGCGAAGGCCAACGCGAAGGCGAACCCGAACCCGAACGCGAACGCCAACGCGAACGCCAACGCGAACGCGACCCGAACCCGAACGCGAACGCCAACGCGAACGCCAACGCGAACGCCAACGCGAACGCCAACGCGAACGCGAACCCGAACGCCAACGCGAACGCCAACGCGAACGACAACGCGAACGCGAACCCGAACCCGAACGCGAACGCCAACGCGAACGCCAACGCGAACGCGAACGAGAACGCCAACGCGAACGCGAACCCGAACGCGAACGCGAACGCCAACGCGAACGCCAACGCGAACGCGAACCCGAACGCGAACGCGAACGCGAACGCGAACGCCAACGCGAACGCGAACCCGAACCCGAACGCGAACGCCAACGCGAACGCGAACCCGAACGCCAACGCGACCGCCAACGCGAACGCCAACGCGAACGCGAAGCCGACCGCGAACGCGAACGCCAACGCGAACGCCAACGCGAACGCCAACGCGAACGCGAACCCGAACCCGAACGCGAACGCCAACGCGAACGCCAAGGCGAACGCGAACCCGAACCCGAACGCGAACGCCAACGCGAACGCCAACGCGAACGCCAACGCGAACGCCAACGCGAACGCGAACCCGAACCCGAACGCGAACGCCAACGCGAACGCGAACCCGAACGCCAACGCGAACGCCAACGCGAACGCCAACGCGAACGCGAACCCGAACGCGAACGCGAACGCCAACGCGAACGCCAACGCGAACGCCAACGCGAACGCGAACCCGAACCCGAACGCGAACGCCAACGCGAACGCCAACGCGAACGCCAACGCGAACGCCAACGCGAACGCGAACCCGAACGCCAACGCGAACGCCAACGCGAACGCCAACGCGAACGCGAACCCGAACCCGAACGCGAACGCCAACGCGAACGCCAACGCGAACGCGAACCCGAACCCGAACGCGAACGCCAACGCGAACGCCAACGCGAACGCCAACGCGAACGCCAACGCGAACGCGAACCCGAACGCCAACGCGAACGCCAACGCGAACGACAACGCGAACGCGAACCCGAACCCGAACGCGAACGCCAACGCGAACGCCAACGCGAACGCGAACGAGAACGCCAACGCGAACGCGAACCCGAACGCGAACGCGAACGCCAACGCGAACGCCAACGCGAACGCGAACCCGAACGCGAACGCGAACGCGAACGCGAACGCCAACGCGAACGCGAACCCGAACCCGAACGCGAACGCCAACGCGAACGCGAACCCGAACGCCAACGCGAACGCCAACGCGAACGCCAACGCGAACGCGAACCCGAACGCGAACGCGAACGCCAACGCGAACGCCAACGCGAACGCCAACGCGAACGCGAACCCGAACCCGAACGCGAACGCCAACGCGAACGCCAACGCGAACGCCCAACGCGAACGCGAACCGCGAACGCCAACGCGAACGCCAACGCGAACGCCAACGCGAACGCGAACCCGAACCCGAACGCGAACGCCAACGCGAACGCCAACGCGAACGCCAACGCGAACGCCAACGCGAACGCGAACCCGAACGCCAACGCGAACGCCAACGCGAACGCCAACGCGAACGCGAACCCGAACCCGAACGCGAACGCCAACGCGAACGCCAACGCGAACGCGAACCCGAACCCGAACGCGAACGCCAACGCGAACGCCAACGCGAACGCGAACGCGAACGCGAACGCGAACGCCAACGCGAACGCGAACCCGAACGCCAACGCGAACGCCAACGCGAACGCCAACGCGAACGCGAACCCGAACGCCAACGCGAACGCCAACGCGAACGCCAACGCGAACGCGAACGCGAACGCGAACGCGAACGCCAACGCGAACGCCAACGCGAACGCCAACGCGAACGCCAACGCGAACGCGAACCCGAACGCGAACGCCAACGCGAACGCCAACGCGAACGCCAACGCGAACGCGAACCCGAACCCGAACGCGAACGCCAACGCGAACGCCAACGCGAACGCGAACCCGAACCCGAACGCGAACGCCAACGCGAACGCCAACGCGAACGCCAACGCGAACGCGAACCGAACCCGAACGCGAACGCCAACGCGAACGCCAACGCGAACGCCAACGCGAACGCGAACCCGAACCCGAACGCGAACGCCAACGCGAACGCCAACGCGAACGCCAACGCGAACGCCAACGCGAACGCGAACCCGAACGCCAACGCGAACGCCAACGCGAACGCCAACGCGAACGCGAACCCGAACGCGAACCCGAACGCGAACGCGAACGCCAACGCGAACGCCAACGCGAACGCGAACCCGAACCCGAACGCGAACGCCAACGCGAACGCCAAAGCGAACGCCAACGCGAACGCGAACCCGAACCCGAACGCGAACGCCAACGCGAACGCCAACGCGAACGCCAACGCGAACGCCAACGCGAACGCGAACCCGAACGCCAACGCGAACGCCAACGCGAACGACAACGCGAACGCGAACCCGAACCCGAACGCGAACGCCAACGCGAACGCCAACGCGAACGCGAACGAGAACGCCAACGCGAACGCGAACCCGAACGCGAACGCGAACGCCAACGCGAACGCCAACGCGAACGCGAACCCGAACGCGAACGCGAACGCGAACGCGAACGCCAACGCGAACGCGAACCCGAACCCGAACGCGAACGCCAACGCGAACGCGAACCCGAACGCCAACGCGAACGCCAACGCGAACGCCAACGCGAACGCGAACCCGAACGCGAACGCGAACGCCAACGCGAACGCCAACGCGAACGCCAACGCGAACGCGAACCCGAACCCGAACGCGAACGCCAACGCGAACGCCAACGCGAACGCGAACCCGAACCCGAACGCGAACGCCAACGCGAACGCCAACGCGAACGCCAACGCGAACGCCAACGCGAACGCGAACCCGAACCCGAACGCGAACGCCAACGCGAACGCCAACGCGAACGCCAACGCGAACGCCAACGCGAACGCGAACCCGAACGCCAACGCGAACGCCAACGCGAACGCCAACGCGAACGCCAACGCGAACGCGAACCCGAACGCGAACGCGAACGCCAACGCGAACGCCAACGCGAACGCCAACGCGAACGCGAACCCGAACCCGAACGCGAACGCCAACGCGAACGCCAACGCGAACGCGAACCCGAACCCGAACGCGAACGCCAACGCGAACGCCAAAGCGAACGCCAACGCGAACGCGAACCCGAACCCGAAGGCGAACGCCAACGCGAACGCGAACGCGAACCCCAACGCGAACGCGAACCCGAACCCGAACGCGAACGCCAACGCGAACGCGAACCCGAACCCCAACGCGAACGCCAACGCGAACGCGAACCCGAACGCCAACGCGAACGCCAACGCGAACGCCAACGCGAACGCGAACCCGAACGCCAACGCGAACGCCAACGCGAACGCCAACGCGAACGCGAACCCGAACCCGAACGCGAAACGCCAACGCGAACGCCAACGCGAACGCGAACCCGAACCCGAACGCGAACGCCAACGCGAACGCCAACGCGAACGCCAACGCGAACGCCAACGCGAACGCGAACCCGAACGCCAACGCGAACGCCAACGCGAACGCCAACGCGAACGCGAACCCGAACCCGAACGCGAACGCCAACGCGAACGCCAACGCGAACGCGAACCCGAACCCGAACGCGAACGCCAACGCGAACGCCAACGCGAACGCGAACCCGAACCCGAACGCGAACGCCAACGCGAACGCCAACGCGAACGCCAACGCGAACGCGAACCCGAACCCGAACGCGAACGCCAACGCGAACGCGAACGCGAACGCCAACGCGAACGCGAACCCGAACCCGAACGCGAACGCCAACGCGAACGCGAACCCGAACCCAACGCGAACGCCAACGCGAACGCGAACCCGAACGCCAACGCGAACGCCAACGCGAACGCCAACGCGAACGCGAACCCGAACGCCAACGCGAACGCCAACGCGAAGCCAACGCGAACGCGAACCCGAACCCGAACGCGAACGCCAACGCGAACGCCAACGCGAACGCGAACCCGAACCCGAACGCGAACGCCAACGCGAACGCCAACGCGAACGCCAACGCGAACGCAAACGCGAACGCGAACCCGAACGCCAACGCGAACGCCAACGCGAACGCCAACGCGAACGCGAACCCGAACCCGAACGCGACGCCAACGCGAACGCCAACGCGAACGCGAACCCGAACCCGAACGCGAACGCCAACGCGAACGCCAACGCGAACGCGAACGCGAACGCCAACGCGAACACGAACCCGAAACGCCAACGAGCGCGAACGCCAACGCGAACGCCAACGCGAACGCGAACCAGAACCAGAACGCGAACGCCAACGCGAACGCCAACGCCAACGCGAACGCGAACCCGAACGCGAACGCGAACGCGAACGACAGAACGCCAACGCGAACGCGAACCCGGAAACCCGAACGCGAACGCCAACGCGAACGCGAACCGAAGCCCAACGCGAACGCAACGCGAACGCCAACGCGAACGCCAACGCGAACGCCAACGCGAACGCGAACCCTAACCCGAACGCGAACGCCAACGCGAACGCCAACGCGAACGCCAACGCGAAAGCCAAAAACGAACGCGAACCCGAACGCCAACGCGAACGCCAACGCGAACGCCAACGCGAACGCGAACCGAACCCGAACGCGAACGCCAACGCGAACGCCAACGCGAACGCGAACCCGAACCCGACGCGAACGCCAACGCGAACGCCAACGCGAACGCGAACCCGAACGCGAGCGCCAACGCGAACGCCAACGCGAACGCCAACGCGAACGCCAACGCGAACGCGAACCCGAAACGCCAACGCGAACGCCAACGCGAACGACAACGCGAACGCGAACCCGAACGCGACGCGAACGCCAACGCGAACGCCAACGCGAACGCGAACCCGAACGCGAAACGCGAACGCGAACGCGAACGCCAACGCGAACGCGAACCCGAACCCGAACGCGAACGCCAACGCGAACGCGAACCCGAACGCCAACGCGAACCCAACGCGAACGCCAACGCGAACGCCAACGCGAACGCCAACGCGAACGCCAACGCGAACGCGAACCCGAACCCGAACGCGAACGCCAACGCGAACGCCAACGCGAACGCCAACGCGAACGCCAACGCGAACGCGAACCCGAACGCCAACGCGAACGCCAACGCGAACGCCAACGCGAACGCGAACCCGAACGCGAACCCGAACCCGAACGCGAACGCCAACGCGAACGCCAACGCGAACGCGAACCCGAACCCGAACGCGAACGCCAACGCGAACGCCAACGCGAACGCCAACGCGAACGCCAACGCGAACGCGAACCCGAACGCCAACGCGAACGCCAACGCGAACGACAACGCGAACGCGAACCCGAACCCGAACGCGAACGCCAACGCGAACGCCAACGCGAACGCGAACGAGAACGCCAACGCGAACGCGAACCCGAACGCGAACGCGAACGCCAACGCGAACGCCAACGCGAACGCGAACCCGAACGCGAACGCGAACGCGAACGCGAACGCCAACGCGAACGCGAACCCGAACACCGAACGCGAACGCCAACGCGAACGCGAACCCGAACGCCAACGCGAACGCCAACGCGAACGCCAACGCGAACGCGAAGCCCGAACGCGAACGCGAACGCCAACGCGAACGCCAACGCGAACGCCAACGCGAACGCGAACCCGAACCCGAACGCGAACGCCAACGCGAACGCCAACGCGAACGCGAACCCGAACCCGAACGCGAACGCCAACGCGAACGCCAACGCGAACGCCAACGCGAACGCCAACGCGAACGCGAACCCGAACCCGAACGCGAACGCCAACGCGAACGCCAACGCGAACGCCACGCGAACGCCAACGCGAACGCGAACCCGAACGCAAAGCGAACGCCAACGCGAACGCCAACGCGAAGGGCCAACGCGAACGCAGCCCGAACGCGAACGCGAACGCCAACGCGAACGCCAACGCGAACGCCAACGCGAACGCGAACCCGAACCCGAACGCGAACGCCAACGCGAACGCCAACGCGAACGCGAACCCGAACCCGAACGCGAACGCCAACGCGAACGCCAAAAGCGAACGCCAACGCGAACGCGAACCCGAACCCGAAGGCGAACGCCAACGCGAACGCCAACGCGAACGCCACGCGAACGCGAACCGAACCCGAACGCGAACGCCAACGCGAACGCCAACGCGAACGCCAACGCGAACGCCAACGCGAACGCGAACCCGAACGCCAACGCGAACGCCAACGCGAACGCCAACGCGAACGCGAACCCGAACGCGAACCCGAACCCGAAGGCGAACGCCAACGCGAACGCCAACGCGAACGCGAACCCGAACCCGAACGCGAACGCCAACGCGAACGCCAAAGCGAACGCCAACGCGAACGCGAACCCGAACCCGAAGGCGAACGCCAAGGCGAACGCGAACGCGAACCCCCAACGCGAACGCGAACCGAACCCGAACGCGAACGCCAACGCGAACGCGAACCCGAACCCCAACGCGAACGCCAACGCGAACGCGAACCCGAAACGCCAACGCGAACGCCAACGCGAACGCCAACGCGAACGCGAACCCGAACGCCAACGCGAAAGCCAACGCGAACGCCAACGCGAACGCGAACCCGAACCCGAACGCGAAAGCCAACGCGAACGCCAACGCGAACGCGAACCCGAACCCGAACGCGAACGCCAACGCGAACGCCAACGCGAACGCCAACGCGAACGCCAACGCGAACGCGAACCCGAACGCCAACGCGAACGCCAACGCGAACGCCAACGCGAACGCGAACCCGAACCCGAACGCGAGCGCCAGCGCGAACGCCAACGCGAACGCGAACCCGAACCCGAACGCGAACGCCAACGCGAACGCCAACGCGAACGCGAACGCGAACGCCAACGCGAACGCGAACCCGAACCCCAACGCGAACGCCAACGCGAACGCCAACGCGAACGCGAACCAGAACCAGAACGCGAACGCCAACGCGAACGCCAACGCCAACGCGAACGCGAACCCGAACGCGAACGCGAACGCGAACGCGAACGCCAACGCGAACGCGAACCCGAACCCGAACGCGAACGCCAACGCGAACGCGAACCCGAACCCCAACGCGAACGCCAACGCGAACGCCAACGCGAACGCCAACGCGAACGCCAACGCGAACGCGAACCCGAACCCGAACGCGAACGCAACGCGAACGCCAACGCGAACGCCAACGCGAAACGCGAACGCCAACGCCAACGCGAACGCGAACCCGAACGCGAAGGCGAACGCCAACTAGAACGCCAACGGGAACGCGAACCCGAACGCGAGCGCTAAAGCGAACGCGAACGCCAACGCGAAGGCGAACCCGAACGCGAACGCGAACGCCAACGCGAACGCGAAACCCGAACCCCAACGCGAACGCCAAACGCGAACGCCAACGCGAACGCCAACGAGAACGCCAACGCGAACGCGAACCCGAACCCGAACGCGAACGCCAACGCGAAGCCAACGCGAACGCCAACGCGAACGCGAACCCGAACCCCAACGCGAACGCCAACGCGAACGCCAACGCGAACGCGAACCCGAACGCCAACGCGAACGCCAACGCGAACGCCAACGCGAACGCGAACCCAAACCCGAGCGCGAACGCCAACGCGAACGCCAACGCGAACGCGAACCCGAACCCGAACGCGAACGCCAACGCGAACGCCAACGCGAACGCAGAAGCCGAACGCCAACGCGAGCGCCAACGCGAACGCCAACGCGAACGCGAACCCGAACCCGAACGCGAACGCCAACGCGAACGGAAACGCGAACGCCAACGCGAACGCCAACGCGAACGCCAACGCCAACGCGAACGCGAACCCGAACGCGAACGCGAACGCCAACGCGAACGCAACGCGAACGCCAACGCGAAGGCCAACGCGAACGCAAACCCGAACGCGAACGCGAACGCCAACGCGAACGCCAACGCGAACGCCAACGCGAACGCGAACCCGAACCCGAACGCGAACGCCAAACGCGAACGCCAACGCGAACGCGAACCCGAACCCGAACGCGAACGCCAACGCGAACGCCAAAGCGAACGCCCAACGCGAACGCGAACCCGAACCCGAAGGCGAACGCCAACGCGAACGGGAAACGCGAACCCCAACGCGAACGCGAACCGAAACCGAACGCGAACGCCCAAACGCGAACGCGAACCCGAACCCCAACGCTAACGCCAACGCGAACGCGAACCCGAACTCCAAACGTCGAAAGTCAACGCGAACGCAACGCGAACGCGACCCGAACGCCAACGCGAACTGCAAACGCGAAGGCCAACGCGAACGCGAACCTAACCCGAACTCGAACGCCAACGCCAACGCCAACGCGAACGCGAACGCCAACTCCAACGGGAACGCCAACGCTCAACGCCAACGCCGAGCGCGAACCCGAACCCGAACGTGGAACGCCAACCCCGACGCCAACGCGAAGCCGAACCCCACGCGAACGCGAACCCGAACGCCTAACTGCGTAACGCCAACGCGAGCGCAACGCGAACGCGAACCCGAACCCGAACGCGAACGCCAAACGCGAACGCAACGCGAACGCGAACCCGAACGCGAACGCCAACGCGAACGCGAACGCGACGCGAACCCGAACCCGAACGCGACGCCAACGCGAACGCCAACGCGGACGCGAACCCGAACCCGAACGCGAACGCCAACGCGAACGCCAACGCGAACGCCAACGCGAACGCCAACTCTAACTCGAACCCGAACCCGAACCGAAACGCCAACGCGAACGCCAACGCGAACGCCAACGCGAACGCCAACTCGAACGCGAACCCGAACGCCAACGCGAACGCCAACGCGAAGGCCAACGCGAACGCGAACCGGAACCCGAACGCGAACGCCAACGCGAACGCCAACGCGAACGCGAACCCGAACCCGAACGCGAACGCCAACGCGAACGCCAACAGGAACGCCAACGCGAACGCCAACGCGAACGCGAACCCGAACGCAAACGCGAACGCCAACGCGAACGACAACGCGAACGCGAACCCGGAACCCGAACGCGAACGCCAACGCGAACGCCAACGCGAACGCGAACGAGAACGCCAACGCGAACGCGAACCCGAACGCGAACGCGAACGCCAACGCGAAACGCCAACGCGAACGCGAACCCGAACGCGAACGCGAACGCGAACGCGAACGCCAACGCGAACGCGAACCCGAACCCGAACGCGAACGCCAACGCGAAACGCGAACCCGAACGCCAACGCGAACGCCAACGCGAACGCCAACGCGAAACGCGAAGCCGAACGCGAACGCGAACGCCAACGCGAACGCCAACGCGAACGCCAACGCGAACGCGAACCCGAACCCGAACGCGAACTCCAACGCGAACGTCCAACGCGAACGCGAACCCGAACCCGAACGCGAACGCCAACGCGAACGCCAACGCGAACGCCAACGCGAACGCCAACGCGAACGCGAACCCGAACCCGAACGCGAACGCCAACGCGAACGCCAACGCGAACGCCAACGCGAACGCCAACGCGAACGCGAACCCGAACGCCAAAGCGAACGCCAACGCGAACGCCAACGTCGAGCGCCAACGTCGAAACGCGAGCCCGAACGCGAACGCTGAACGCCAACGCGAACGCCAACGCGAACGCCAACGCGAACGCGAACCCGAACCGAACGCGAACGCCAACGCGAACGCCAACGCGAACCGCGAAGCCGACCCGAACGCGAACGCCAACGCGAACTGCAAGGCTAACGCCAAACGCTAACTCGACCCGAACCGAATGCGAACTGCAACTCGAACGCCAACGCGAACGCCAACGCGAACGGAACCCGAACCCGAACCGCAACGTCCAACGTCTGACTCCAACTCTGAACGCCAACTCGAACGCCAACGCGAACGTCGAACCCAGAACCAGAACGCGAACGCAACGCGAACGCCAACGCCAACTGCGAACGCGAACCCGACACACGCTACGCGAACGTCTAACGCCAACGCCAACCGAACTCGACCCGAACCCGAACGCTAAACGCCAACGCTAAACGAGAACCCGAGCCCAACGTCGTAACTCCAACGCGAACGCCAACGCGAACGCCAACGCGAACGCCAACGCGACGCGAACCGAACCCTAACGCTAACCCAAACTCGAACGCCAACGCGAACGCCAACGCGAACGCCAAAACGAACGCGAACCCGAACTCCAACGCGAACGCAACGCGAACGCCAACTCGAACGCGAACCCGAACCCGAACGCTAACGCCAACGCGTAACTCCAACTGCTAACTCAACCGAACCAGAACGCAACGCCAACTGCAACTCCAACGCGAACGTCTAACCGTAACGCGTATGCGCTAACGCTAACGTCGAACGCAACAGGACGCAGACACGAACGACGAAACGCGAACGCCAACGACGAACGAGAACCGAACCCCAACGCGAACGCCAACGCGAAACCCAACGCAACGCCAACGAGAGAACACCAAACGCGAACTCCAAACCCGAACCGAACGCGAACGCCAACGCGAACGCTCAACGCGAACGCCAAAGCGAACGCGAACCCGAACCCCAACGTCGAACGCCAAACGCGAACGCCAACGCGAACGCGAACCCGAACGGCCAAGCGAACGCCAACGCGAACGCCAACGCGAAACGCGAACCCGAACCCGAAGCGCGAACGCCAACGCGAACGCCAACGCGAACGCGAACCCGAACCCGAACGAACGCCAAAGGCGAACGCCAACGCGAACGCGAACCGAAAACGCCAACGCGAACGCCAACGCGAACGCGAACGCGAACGCCAACGTCGAACGCCAACGCGAACGCGAACCCGAACCCGAACGCGAACGCCAACGCGAACGCCAACGCGAACGCGAACCCGAACGCCAACGCAGAACGCCAACGCGAAGGCCAACGCGAAGCGAACCGGAACCCGAACGCGAACGCCAAACCCGACGACGCGAACGCTAACGAGAACGCCAACGCGAACGCGAACCCGAACGGCGAACGCGAACGCCAACGGAACGCCAACCGAACGCGAACCCGAACGCGAACGCGAACGCGAACGCGAACGCCAACGCGAACGCGAACCCGAACCCGAACGCGAACGCCAACGCGAACGCGAACCCGAACCCGAACGCGAACGCCAAGGCGAACGCCAACGCGAACGGGAACCCGAACGCCAACGCGAACGCCAACGCGAAGGCCAAACGCGAACGCGAACCGAACGCGAACGCGAACGCCAACGCGAACGCCAACGCGAACGCGAACCCGAACCCGAACGCGAACGCCAACGCGAACGCCAACGCGAACGCGAACCCGAACCCGAACGCGAACGCCAACGCGAACGCCAACGCGAACCGCCAACGCGAACGCCAACGCGAACGCGAACGCCGAACCCGAACGCGAACGCAAACGCGAACGCCAACGCGAACGCCAACGCGAACGCCAACGCGAACGCGAACCCGAACGCCAACGCGAACGCCAACGCGAACGCCAACGCGAACGCGAACCCGAACCCGAACGCGAACGCCAACGCGAACGCCAACGCGAACGCGAACCCGAACCCGAACGCGAACGCCAACGCGAACGCCAACGCGAACGCCAACGCGAACGCCAACGCGAACGCGAACCCGAACGCCAACGCGAACGCCAACGCGAACGCAACGCGAACGCGAACCCGAACGCGAACGCGAACGCCAACGCGAACGCCAACGCGAACGCGAACCCGAACGCGAACGCGAACGCCAACGCGAACGCCAACGCGAACGCGAACCCGAACGCGAACGCGAACGCGAACGCGAACGCCAACGCGAACGCGAACCCGAACCCGAACGCGAACGCCAACGCGAACGCGAACCCGAACCCGAACGCGAACGCCAAGGCGAACGCCAACGCGAAACGCGAACCCGAACGCCAACGCGAACGCCAACGCGAAGGCCAACGCGAACGCAACCCGAACCCGAACGCGAACGCCAACGCGAACGCCAACGCGAACGCGAACCCGAACCCGAACGCGAACGCAACGCGAACGCCAACGCGAACGCCAACGCGAACGCCGAAACGCGAACGCGAACGCGAACGCCAACGCGAACGCCAACGCGAACGCCAACGCGAACGCGAACCGAACCCGAACGCGAACGCAAACGCGAACGCCAACGCGAACGCCAACGCGAACGCCAACGCGAACGCGAACCCGAACGCCAACGCGAACGCCAACGCGAACGCCAACGCGAACGCGAACCCGAACCCGAACGCGAACGCCAACGCGAACGCCAACGCGAACGCGAACCCGAACGCGAACGCGAACGCCAACGCGAACGCCAACGCGAACGCGAACGCGAACGCCAACGCGAACGCGAACCCGAACGCCAACGCGAACGCCAACGCGAACGCCAACGCGAACGCGAACGCGAACGCGAACCCGAACGCCAACGCGAACGCCAACGCGAACGCCAACGCGAACGCGAACCCGAACCCGAACGCGAACGCCAACGCGAACGCCAAC
>JAPQNM010001685.1:0-27357 GCA_029783475.1 Metacarcinus magister | reverse complement strand
CGCAATCTGTCACACCCGCGCAGGATATTGCACGCCTCACGTCAAGTCACTACCTGCCTCGTCCCTCACAGAGACCTGTTTCCCACAATTCGAGCTGCTATTGTTCTAGTTTGGCAAGAGAGATGGAATGCCAATAGAGCTACCTCCAAGATGGGTGCAATTACCGCAAGGGCTGTGAGCCCCTGGTCTTATGCGCACGTCCGAGGCCGCTGCCGTGAGACCGCATTGGCCCGTCTACGGACGGGCCATACCCGCCTCACCCATGGTTTCCTCATGTCCCGGGGAGTTGAGCCCTATTGTGATGATTGCTTAGTTCCCCTGACTGTGCGGCACTTGCTGGTCGAGTGCCCCAGTCTGAGGGAACTGCGAGAGCAGTACCTCGCCCAGTGTCGGAGCAGAGATGGGAGTTTCTCTCTCTCTCTGGTGCTGGGGGAGGAGGCACTCTCCCCGGGACATGAAGTGTTTAAATTCCTAAAGGAAAGTGGCTTTCTCCACCTCCTGTAGATTTATTTTTCTTTTTAAGTAGTATTTATGTAGCTTTTTAATTTTTAGTTTTTTTAGTACGGTGCCAAATGACCTCGATGTTGCGGCACCATGATCTATTGTCACCAATCAATCAATCAATCGTTTCCCTAGTCCAGCAATTGCCTTCCCCGTTTATTCTTTTAGGAGATTTTAATGGTCGGCACACCCTGTGGGGAGATACACTTATGAACCCCAGGGGAGCAATGATTGCCACTGTGGTTGAAGCCTTAGATCTAGGTATTTTTAACACCGGTGACCATACACACTACCACATCCAGACAGACACCACCTCGGCTCTAGATTTATCATTGTGTTCTGACACCCTACTTGACTTCACATGGAGCGTCACAGGAGATCTTTGTGGGAGTGACCACTACCCTATACTCCTGTCTTCTCCCGACGTCCTCCCCTTACCCCGTGTCCCCCGCTGGCGGCTAGACCGCGCTGACTGGGGACTTTTTAAACAACTTGCCATAGTTGACTGCGAGGTTGATGAGTTTTTAGACATAGACAGCGCTGTCGAGTATTTTACATCTATACTCCAGCGAGCTGGTGAGCTTTCCATCCCTCAGACCACAGGGTTTACCAAGCACCGACCGGTCCCCTGGTGGTCTGATGAGTGTAGACAGGCAGTGACAGAGCGTCGTCGAGCTTTTGGTAGGTACCGTCGACACAAAACCGAATTTTTCCGGGGACAATACAGACTGGCTAGAGCTAAGGCTCGCCGAGTCCTCAAGGATGCTCGCCGTAAGTCCCTTGCATCTTTTGTCTCCACATTGAACGTGCAGACACCTATGTCGCAGGTATTCAAGCGCGTGCGGAAGATAGCAGGAAAGTTCTCTCCAGGTCCGCCTCCGGTCCTCCATGTCAACGGGGATAAGGTATCTAACAGCCAGGCGGTAGCCAACACACTCGCTGAGACTTTTTCTATGGTGTCCAGCCGGGCCTCGAGATCTCCAGCAGTGCGTTGCCAGTTTGAGGCAGACGAGGCTCGCCATCTAGACTTTTCATCTCGTGGGGGTGAAAACTACAATGTCCCTTACTCTCCACCGGAACTGCGTTCAGCTTTATCTTCCTGTAAGGACTCTTCCCCAGGGGCGGATAACATTACATATTCAATGATCCGTCACCTAAATTCTGGATCACTGTCCTTCCTCCTAGGATTATTTAATAGGATGTGGAGTGACGGATACGTACCACCCTCCTGGAAGTCTGCTATAGTCATACCAATCCCCAAAGCCTGGAAAAGACGCCTCACTCCCCCTTAGCTATCGACCCATTGCCCTTACCGTTTGCATGATTAAAATTTTCGAGAAGATGATTAACACTCGTCTAGTCTGGTTCCTTGAGAAGGGTGGCCATCTTTCGGCAGTACAGTGTGGTTTTCGTCGATCTCGCTCTACTCTAGACGCTCTTCTGCGATTAGAAAAAACTATCTGCCAAGCTTTTGCTTGCAGGCAGCGGGTTGTGAGCGTCTTTTTCGACCTTGAAAAGGCATACGACACCACCTGGAGGTATGGCATTCTACGAGCTCTCCATACGGTTGGACTCAGGGGTCACCTCCCTCTGTTCCTCCGGTCTTTTTTACAGGACCGTACTTTTAGGGTGAGGGTGGGCACTGCTCTTTCTAGCTCTTTTGAGCAAGAAGAAGGAGTCCCACAAGGTAGTGTCCTCAGTGTCACTCTATTCAGCGTTGCCATCAATAGCATCACCGAGTGCGTCCACCGGGACTTTCGATGCACGCTATACGCGGATGACTTTTCCCTCTCCTACGCTTCCACTCGTCTCGATGTGGCCGAGCGACACATCCAGTTGGCTCTTGGCCGGGTCACCCGTTGGGCCGATAGTCATGGTTTTAACTTTTCCCCCACAAAGACGGTTGCTATGCTTTTCTCTCGAAGCAGAGGTGATTTTAGGGATCCAGACCTATACCTCTATGGCAGGAGACTGCCAGTAGTTGAAACGACTCGATTCTTGGGCTTAATATTTGACAGACGCCTTACATGGTTGCCACACCTGCGGGACCTGAAAGCGGCTTGCCAGCGACGGATGTCCTTGCTCCGTTTTCTTTCCCATGTGTCTTGGGGAGCTGACCGCACCATTCTCCTCCGTTTATATCACTGTTTCGTTCTGTCCAAGTTAGATTACGGTTCCCAAGTCTACGCCTCAGCCACATCCCCTCGCCTTCGTACTCTCGACTCTGTACATCACGGTGGAATCAGACTGGCGACGGGCGCCTTTCGGTCTTGTCCAATCCCCAGTCTACTCGTAGATGCAGGAGTGTTACCCCTCGACCTTCACCGTCAGACTCAGATGGCACGTTTGTGGTTCAGATGCCAAAGTCTCTATGGTGATCCCACTTACAGTGCTGTGACGGACACTTCACGGGACGCCACTTACACCCAGCACCCGCACTTCCCAAAGCCTTTTGGCTTTCGGGCTCGTGGCGTGATTGAAGAGTTGTCCCTTCCTCGCCCTGCCATAGCTGTCCCACGATTATTGCCTGTCCCGCCGTGGAGGCGGCTGGCAGTATCGTATTGCCGTTACATGCCGGCTAACAAGAGTGCTATGTCGGAGCATGCTGCGAGGACTTTGTTCACCGATCATGCCTCCGTACATGAGGGTTGCACGCCCATTTTTACTGACGGCTCCAAATCCGATGCAGGCGTCGGATTTGGAGCGGTCTTCCCTGATTTTACCCGGTGCGGCAGTCTACCCCCCTGTACATCAATTTTTACCGCAGAGCTGTGGGCCATTTTAGTAGCGATAAAATCTCTTTTTACCTTGAATGTTGGAGGTTTTGTTATTTTTTCCGACTCCAGAGCAGCTTTGTCAGCCCTTGAGGATTTTAATAACGTACATCCAATAGTCTCAGAAATTTTCAACTGGCTCGTACTAGCAGCCCGTCGTGGGCACAGAATTACTTTTTGTTGGGTACCAGCCCATGTCTCTGTTAAAGGGAACGAGAAGGCAGATGAGCTAGCTAAGACTGGCGCCTCACGTCAAGTCACTACCTGCCCCGTCCCTCACAGAGACCTGTTTCCCACAATTCGAGCTGCTATTGTTCTAGTTTGGCAAGAGAGATGGAATGCCAATAGAGCTACCTCCAAGATGGGTGCAATTACCGCAAGGGCTGTGAGCCCCTGGTCTTATGCGCACGTCCGAGGCCGCTGCCGTGAGACAGCATTGGCCCGTCTACGGACGGGCCATACCCGCCTCACCCATGGTTTCCTCATGTCCCGGGGAGTTGAGCCCTATTGTGATGATTGCTTAGTTCCCCTGACTGTGCGGCACTTGCTGGTCGAGTGCCCCAGTCTGAGGGAACTGCGAGAGCAGTACCTCGCCCAGTGTCGGAGCAGAGATGGGAGTTTCTCTCTCTCTCTGGTGCTGGGGGAGGAGGCACTCTCCCCGGGACATGAAGTGTTAAAATTCCTACAGGAAAGTGGCTTTCTCCACCTCCTGTAGATTTATTTTTCTTTTTAAGTAGTATTTATGTAGCTTTTTAATTTTTAGTTTTTTTAGTACGGTGCCAAATGACCTCGATGTTGCGGCACCATGATCTATTGTCACCAATCAATCAATCAATCATCTATTGTCACCAATCAATCAATCAATCCAATCTGAAAACATAGGAAAAGGCCTTAATTGTCTTGTAGCAGTAGTGAATTATTGTTAATTAACGCTTATGAGACGGGTTCCCGGCGTTTAGAGCCGGGAGAGACAAGGGTTGGTGTGTGTAGTGGTGATCCTCCCATTTAGCAATGTTGTAGTATTTATTTCCCGCTATTACGGAAGCACCAAACGTTATTAAGAAAAACTGTAGCCACCATCGTGTAGGTGATAGAATGCCGCAGAAAGTACTTATTTAATAGATAACAATTTTCTCTTAATTTTTGAAACATTTTTATATTATTTTTGTCACAGACTTCACATAAGGATAAATAGCACAAACAATAAATTTCTTGGGTAGGGGACTGCGAGCCCCTCTCATCCAGGATGATGACCTCTACCACCGCTAGTCCTACGGTGCATAGAATATATTTTGCAGCCACCCTCGATCACACGGGCCAGGAAGATATTTAAATCCACTTTGGGCAAGCCCAATTGGACCCACGTGTTGACCGAGGCGGCTGCAAGGATTCCTCGCCAGCTAGATGTAAAGGAAGAGAATTTTGGCATGAACCCTGTGAGGTCCCGGACCCAGCTGCGCACATCAGGGTTGTTGAGGTAGTACGCAGTTTTTCGCCAGTGGGCATCGTGCAGGTCTCCTGCAGCGGCATCAGCCACCACCTGCACGTCTACTACCCAACTGCCGAGGCCCGGTTTCCAGGCTATGATGTCCGGGTATCGACAGCCTGCTGAAGATGGTATTGCTGCCTCTCTCTTTGTGAGGTAACCGGCTGCATCAAGCCTGTTCATACAAAAGTCTAGTATTCTGTTGTGACGAGCAAGGCGAGCCTCCTGGACCACAGGGCATTGCTGCATAATGTGGCCCAGTGACTCCAGACGGTTGCTGCAGAAGTCGCAGTAGACGTCTTCCGTCTGCCTCCCCCTGCTAGCCCGGTCTTAGTGCCAAGGAGGTTACCCCGGAGCTTAACCCCCCTGACAAAATCCCCGCCCTTCAGGAGAAGTGTCCCGTCGTCAATCCATGACGATGATTTGGGGGTCAGATGGGCACCCCTCAGTCCGCTCCCGTCTGCAGACTCATAAAGCTGCCTGCTCCACCTATCCTTCTCAGCTTTTTTACGGAGGGCTGGTGTTCTACGGGCCTCTCTTTCTCTCTCCTCCCCACTGGTCTCCACGGCGGCTCGGACGGCAGGATCCTCAGAGTCCTCCAGCCTTTGGACAAGATCGTCCTTCAGGCGAGGGATCCTGGTCTCCATGGAGGGAATCCCCAGGCCTCCATCCACACTTGCCGCATGGAAGTACCCTAGCGGGGTATCCTTTGGCAGGTGTAGGACTCTCCTGGTGAACCTCCTTATAGTCCTGCCCATCCTCCTAAGTTGGCCTTTAGTAGCCGCCACGTTCACCAGTGGATAGAAGAGCTGGGGTGTGATGACGTTCTTTAGCCCCCAGAGCTTCTGCTGTGGCTTGGCTGGAGCTTTTGCTAGCCTATCAAGTGTCTCTGCGAGGTCTTGGTACAGGTAATGGGCTGTCCCTCCTACAGCTCCCATTCTTAGACCCAGGTACTTATAGAAATTCCCTGGGGTTAAGCACTTGATGGCTAGGCCAAAGATCTTAAATCTGGTGTCATCCTGGGCCCAGGTCTTCCTTTTCTTGTGGGCAGCTATCCCTAGTGTCGCACACTTTTTCACACCCACTTCCAAGCCTGCAAGCCTGGCTGCTGCCGCGAGGCGGTCAAGAGCAGTTTGCAGCCCTGTGGGGGTGGAAGCAAGGAGCGCCACATCATCGGCGAAGGCCAGGTAGTTGATGGAGCTCCCACCCATCTCAACGCCGATGATTTTCGGGATAGCCTCCAGAGCCCAGTCTAGGCATATGTTGAACAAAAATGGGGAGAGAGGGTCCCCTTGCAGTACCCCTCTGCTTATGTTGATTGGGGGCTCATTGTCACTGATGGATGTTGCAGCGTTGTCATATATGTGGCCAATGTATGAAATAAGACGGGGTGGCAGTCCCCATCTCCTGCACGCTGCTAACAGGGACGGGTGACCCACCGAGTCAAAGGCTTTTTGAAAATCCACCCAACCAACATAAAGACTCGAGGGTTTGGATTGCGCACCTCGCAAAAGCTTGCGGAGGATGGCAATGTTGGCCGCGCAACCTTCTTCCCTCTTGAATCCCTTTTGCTGGTTGGGTAGTGGCGCCGCTTCAGCCAGTCTGCGGGCCAAAAGCCTGTTGAGCACGCGTGTTATTATTGGCGTGATGGTGATAGGCCTGAGGTCACCAGGCGAAGTAGGGCTAGATTTTTTTGGCAGTAGAGTGGTTCTGCCTTTTGCCCACAGTGGTGGTAGGATCCCAAGCCAGAGGACGCTATTCACCACCCAACCAAGCCTCGGCAGACCAAGGCTCTTCAGGTCGCTAAAGCGGCGGCCGTCAGGGCCTGGTGCCATTCCCTTGGGGGTGGCGCTCAGCACCGACTCCAGTTCCTTTTGTGAGGTGGGCCCCATAACATGGGGACCCACACTCCTCAATGGTTCCGGAGACCGGTTTTCCACCGGACTTGGTCTCTCAAACAGCCCCCGCCAGAAGGGTAGACTTCCCTCCGGGAGAGAGTCATAGTTACTCCCGCCGTTTACCCGCGCTTGGTTGAATCTCTTCACTTTGACATTCAGAGCACTGGGCAGAAATCACATTGCGTCAACATCTATCTCTGACCATCGCAATGCTTTGTTTTAATTAGACAGTCGGATTCCCCTGGTCCGTGCCAGTTCTGAGTTGATCGCTGGGCGCCAGGCGAAGTGGGTTTGGAGCGAGGGACGGCTGCTGCTACTACCAAACCGGAATACCGGCGGTAGAGAGAGCCGGAGCCCCCGCGCCCACGCAGCCTAGCGCGTTCCACGGAAGGGCCGGAGACACGCCGGTCCGAGCTCTCGGCAAGAGTGACGAGAGGGCTAAAACCGCCACCACGATACTGACTCTCGACACGCTGGGCCGTGATCCCACACCGCACTATTGTGCCAAGCCTCCACGGCCGGTGCTGCGTGAACCCTGCGGATGGATCCCCGTCGTGTACCACCCCGTCGCGTCAGCTTTTGACACGCGGACGGCGGGAGGAGACCGGAAGCGACGCGAGAGGCCACGCCGGGGCTTTTGAGGGCCCAAAACGACGTGGATACACTCACAGCGAACGCCTTTGCGAACCCGGACCCAACACACCGCCGCCGCACTGACGGATTTTGAAAAAAGGTAGTACGACGCGAGGCTGCATTTGGAATGGGTCACTGCCACCGGGGTGGGGAGGCACTACGGTTTGTGGGCGGACACCAACGTGCGAGAAGCCAGAGGGTAGACGGCGACACCCATCACCGCACGCCTCATAACCTCTGAGCCCAGTCCAGCGCCCGAACTCAGGCCCGCTTCCCGCACAGGCCCGACTGGCCCGATCCTCAGAGCCAATCCTTATCCCGAAGTTACGGATCTAATTTGCCGACTTCTCTTCCCTCCCCGCCGTGGGGAGTCACCTTGATGTGGTGGCGGGGCTTGAAGCGTGGTCGGCGGCGCCCCCTCCTACGAGGCCCTGTCCGTCTCTGTAGGGTTGGTGTCCGTCGGCCTCGTGGACCAAGCACTCCCCCTTCATCACTGGTAGAGGAGGCCTACCGGTGATGTTGCTCGTCCTTACCCGTCTACATCTAGGGAAGGACTAAGCCTCCCAGCGTGTTTGCCGTGCGTTGCGTCCTGTATACTCCCCGCGCTCCCTCATCTGGGAGTTGAGTCCACCGCAGGGCAGGAGGTAGTTCCCTGCGGTGGACAACACACTTCTTTGGTGGGGGAGTTGGGGTAAGACAGGTGGTCCAGTGTGGCCCCGCTGGATCAATCGGCTGGTCATGCGTTGGCTAGGGTCAAGCGGCTGCTGTCTGGTGGGCACCGCAACGGTCCCGCGGCTGCCACCTCACTCCAGGCAGTGGCTGCGTATACTTCCCCCACTACCCCTAGGGCTGTTGAGAGCCGTCGTGCCTCAACATACATCCCTCCCTTGTTGGGCTCCGTGGTGGGTGGGGGGGTGGGGAAGCGAAATGCTTTCTTAATATATTATGGCATCTACACCACCACTTTCGCGACCAAACTCGCTCCCTGACGTCCGCTCGTCCCCGGCTTCTTCTTCTCGATCTTCCCTTATCGCCACACTTCAGCCTTTCCGGGCCACGGGTGGTGCAACTGGGACCACTGTCCCCTCCGCTTCGAATTCTACAGATTCGAACCGAGAATTTTTCGAATTATAAGCCTAGAAAACAAAGACGCGTTAACGCACAGAAGGGCTTTTCAGGCCCTCTCATTCAGACTCTACCAGGTACTTTCGAACCGGCATATTACGAACAATTCCTTGTCATCAAGTCTCTTGATGGGGTGTCTGTCATGGATCTGGACATATTTGACGTACATAGAGCACTCATTAAAGTTTGTGGACGCGAGCCTAAGGTCTCCTCCCAAAGGGATGGTAGTCTCCTAGTGGAGGTGTCGTCCCCGGAAGAGAGTGCTCGCCTCAGAGCGATCTCCTCTGTCCCTGGAACGCAGGTGGCGTGTACTCCACACGCTACCCTCAACCAGTGTAAGGGGGTCGTCTTTTCTCGTGACGTCATGCGCTACTCAACCGAAAAGCTTCTACACGAACTGAGTGATCAGGGTGTTGTAGGAGTTGATCGCCTACAAAGGAAAGTTGATGGAGTTCTTGTTCCCACCCCTACCCTGTTTCTCACTTTCGACCGACTCAAACTGCCTGAAGTTGTCAAACTGGCGTGGCTCCGCCTCCCAGTAAAAGCATACATACCGTCCCCTAGGCGATGCTATCACTGTCAGGCATTCGGACATGTCAGTCGTTCCTGCCGTAGGTTACAAGATGGCCTACCAGCGGTGTGCCCGTCCTGTGGTACAACGGATCACGATGGCACGACCTGCCCTGGTCCTGTCTCTTGCTTTAACTGCCACGGACCTCACCCAGCTTACTCAAAAGACTGCGACCGCTACAGATTTGAGAGGGAAGTACTCTCCATCAGGACCACGGAGAAAATTGATTTTGCCGAGGCAAAGCGTAGAGTCCTTACTACGCATATACGTCCAGGAGTGACTTATGCAAACTATGCTGTCCTCTCATAATAATAGACGTCAACTACACAAACCGACTGCTACAGGACACCAAGTGGCTAAGCCACAAAATGATTCACAAAAAATGCTGTTGCTCCTGCTGCTCTGCCCTCTACATCCATGGAGGTGTCAGAGGAACTCACTCAGACCCCTACTGCTACGCCATCACACCATAAGCGTAGCAGAAGTGAAGACTCCATCGAGGAGGTGCCCCTTCCTAAGGAGGCACGATCCTCTACACCCTCTGGTGGGCCTCGAAGGCCCCCACCAGTGTCGGCTCCGGCCGTCACTTTTACCCCAGTGTCGGCTTCGGCCGTCACTACCTCCCCGGTGTCGGCTCCGGCCGTCACTCCCACCCCGGTGTCGGCTCCGGCCGTCACTCCCACCCCGGTGTCGGCTCCGGCCGTCACTTCTACCCCGGTGTCGGCTCCGGCCGTCACTTCCCACCCCGGTGTCGGCTCCGGCCGTCACTCCCACCCCGGTGTCGGCTCCGGCCGTCACTCCCACCCCGGTGTCGGCTCCGGCCGTCACTCCCACCCCGCTGTCGGCCCCGGTCGTCACTCCCCCCCTGGTGTCGGCTCCGACCGTTTTGACTTTGACCAACACTCCTGCCCCGGTGACGGCTCTGGCCGTTACTCCCGCCCCTGTGTCGGCTACGGCCGTTACTCCCGCCTTGGTGTCGGCTCCGGCCGTCACTCCTACCCCGTTGTCGGCTCACGCCGTCATCACTGCTCCTGCTGCTGTGGCCACCTCACTGGCCACTGGGCTAGGAAAGACTGCAAGGCGATTGTCCACTGCCTCCACTGCTCTAGCCACTGCCATTAGGCAGGGTAAGAGCAAGAAGGATACTGGTGTTGGGAGGGTCTCCTCTAGGGGCCTCCCCACGCACCGTTAATTTTAATATTTTTAATATTTTACAGTGGAACCTTCGTGGGTTGAGAGGAAATTGGGAGGAGCTCAGTCTACTCCTGCGAAGACACCAGCCGGTCTGTGTCTGTCTGCAGGAGACTATGATTGGTTCGTCCTCCCATCCTACACCCAGGGGTTACTCTGGCTTTTACTCTCCTCATGATCGCGCGCAAGGCCATCATGGTGGAACAGCAATTTTTTTAGATAACTCACGAGGCATTGCTTTTACCTCTTTTAATATGGTCTCCCCCCTGCACCCCGCCGTGGGGAGTCACCTTGATGTGGTGGCGGGGCTTGAAGCGTGGTCGGCGGCGCCCCCTCCTGCGGGGCCCTGTCCGTCTCTGTAGGGTTGGTGTCCGTCGGCCTCGTGGACCAAGCACTCCCCCTTCATCACTGGTAGAGGAGGCCTACCGGTGATGTTGCTCGTCCTTACCCGTCTACATCTAGGGAAGGACTAAGCCTCCCAGCGTGTTTGCCGTGCGTTGCGTCCTGTATACTCCCCGCGCTCCCTCATCTGGGAGTTGAGTCCACCGCAGGGCAGGAGGTAGTTCTCTGCGGTGGACAACACACTTCTTTGGTGGGGGAGTTGGGGTAAGACAGGTGGTCCAGTGTGGCCCCGCTGGATCAATCGGCTGGTCATGCGTTGGCTAGGGTCAAGCGGCTGCTGTCTGGTGGGCACCGCAACGGTCCCGCGGCTGCCACCTCACTCCAGGCAGTGGCTGCGTATACTTCCCCCACTACCCCTAGGGCTGTTGAGAGCCGTCGTGCCTCAACATACATCCCTCCCTTGTTGGGCTCCGTGGTGGGTGGGGGGGTGGGGAAGCGAATGCTTTCTTAATATTATATGGCATCTTCACCACCACTTTCGCGACCAAACTCGCTCCCTGACGTCCGCTCGTCCCCGGCTTCTTCTCGATCTTCCCTTATCGCCACACTTCAGCCTTTCCGGGCCACGGGTGGTGCAACTGGGACCACTGTCCCCTCCGCTTCGAACTCTACAGATTCGAACCGAGAATTTATAAATTACAAGCCAAGAAAACAAAGACGCGTTAACGCACAGAAGGGCTTTTCAGGCCCTCTCATTCAGACTCTACCAGGTACTTTCGAACCGGCATATTACGAACAATTCCTTGTCATCAAGTCTCTTGATGGGGTGTCTGTCATGGATCTGGACATATTTGACGTACATAGAGCACTCATTAAAGTTTGTGGACGCGAGCCTAAGGTCTCCTCCCAAAGGGATGGTAGTCTCCTAGTGGAGGTGTCGTCCCCGGAAGAGAGTGCTCGCCTCAGAGCGATCTCCTCTGTCCCTGGAACGCAGGTGGCGTGTACTCCACACGCTACCCTCAACCAGTGTAAGGGGGTCATCTTTTCTCGTGACGTCATGCGCTACTCAACTGAAAAGCTTCTACACGAACTGAGTGATCAGGGTGTTGTAGGAGTTGATCGTCTACAGAGGAAAGTTGATGGAGTTCTTGTTCCCACCCCTACCCTGTTTCTCACCTTCGACCGACTCAAACTGCCTGAAGTTGTCAAACTGGCGTGGCTTCGCCTCCCAGTAAAAGCATACATACCGTCCCCTAGGCGATGCTATCACTGTCAGGCATTCGGACATGTCAGTCGTTCCTGCCGTAGGTTGCAAGATGGCCTACCAGCGGTGTGCCCGTCCTGTGGTACAACGGATCACGATGGCACGACCTGCCCTGGTCCTGTCTCTTGCTTTAACTGCCACGGACCTCACCCAGCTTACTCAAAAGACTGCGACCGCTACAGATTTGAGAGGGAAGTACTCTCCATCAGGACCACGGAGAAAATTGATTTTGCCGAGGCAAAGCGTAGAGTCCTTACTACGCATATACGTCCAGGAGTGACTTATGCAAATATGCTGTCCTCTCTTACTGGTAGACGTCAGCTACACAAACCGACTGCTACAGGACACCAAGTGGCTAAGCCACAAAATGCTTCACACAAAAATGCTGTTACTCCTGCTGCTCTGCCCTCTACATCCATGGAGGTGTCAGAGGAACTCACTCAGACCCCTACTGCTACGCCATCACACCATAAGCGTAGCAGAAGTGAAGACTCCATCGAGGAGGTGCCCCTTCCTAAGGAGGCACGATCCTCTACACCCTCTGGTGGGCCTCGAAGGCCCCCACCAGTGTCGGCTCCGTCCGTCACTTTTACCCCAGTGTCGGCTTCGGCCGTCACTCCCTCCCCGGTGTCGGCTCCGGCCGTCACTCCCACCCCGGTGTCGGCTCCGGCCGTCACTCCCACCCCGGTGTCGGCTCCGGCCGTCACTTCTACCCCGGTGTCGGCTCCGGCCGTCACTTCTACCCCGGTGTCGGCTCCGACCGTCACTCCCACCCCGGTGTCGGCTACGGCCGTCACTCCCACCCCGGTGTCGGCTCCGGCCGTCACTCCTACCCCGGTGTCGGCTCCGGCCGTCACTCCCACCCCGGTGTCGGCTCCGGCCGTCACTCCCACCCCGCTGTCGGCCCCGACCGTTTTGACTTTGACCAACACTCCTGCCCCGGTGACGGCTCTGGCCGTTACTCCCGCCCCTGTGTCGGCTACGGCCGTTACTCCCGCCTTGGTGTCGGCTCCGGCCGTCACTCCTACCCCGTTGTCGGCTCACGCCGTCATCACTGCTCCTGCTGCTGTGGCCACCTCACTGGCCACTGGGCTAGGAAAGACTGCAAGGCGATTGTCCACTGCCTCCACTGCTCTAGCCACTGCCATTAGGCAGGGTAAGAGCAAGAAGGATACTGGTGTTGGGAGGGTCTCCTCTAGGGGCCTCCCCACGCACCGTTAATTTTAATATTTTTAATATTTTACAGTGGAACCTTCGTGGGTTGAGAGGAAATTGGGAGGAGCTCAGTCTACTCCTGCGAAGACACCAGCCGGTCTGTGTCTGTCTGCAGGAGACTATGATTGGTTCGTCCTCCCATCCTACACCCAGGGGTTACTCTGGCTTTTACTCTCCTCATGATCGCGCGCAAGGCCATCATGGTGGAACAGCAATTTTTTTAGATAACTCACGCGGCATTGCTTTTACCTCTTTTAATATTGTCTCCCCCCTGCAGCTGGTGGCTGTCCAGCTCCACCTCAGGAGAACATACACTGTCTGCTCTTTATACCTCCCTCCCAATACTCCAGTAGACAGAGAGGACTTCGTTTCCCTAGTCCAGCAATTGCCTTCCCCGTTTATTCTTTTAGGAGATTTTAATGGTCGGCACACCCTGTGGGGAGATGCACTTATCAACCACAGGGGAGCAATGATTGCCACTGTGGTTGAAGCCTTAGATCTAGGTATTTTTAACACCGGTGACCATACACACTACCACATCCAGTTTGAGGGAATTGCGAGAGCAGTACCTCGCCCAGTGTCGGGGCAGAGATGGAAGTTTCTCTCTCTCTCTGGTGCTGGGGGAGGAGGCACTCTCCCCGGGACATGAAGTGTTAAAATTCCTACAGGAAAGTGGCTTTCTCCACCTCCTGTAGATTTATTTTTCTTTTTAAGTAGTATTTATGTAGCTTTTTAATTTTTAGGGTTTTTAGTACGGTGCCAAATGACCTCGATGTTGCGGCACCATGATCTATTGTCACCAATCAATCACATGGTGATATTAGTGAACATACAATTTTTTCCAGTGGTTTTGACCTCGTTTCTGATGAAGGTTTCCGTAATATTTTCAGGATTTAGTGGTTTTGTTGATGTTATTTCTTTTGTTTAGGGACTTAGTCACATAAACTGTTCACTAACATAGTCGCTAACGATCTCAAGCGACTTTGATTCTGGTGATATTAGTGAACATTGAATTTTTTTCTGTGATTTTGACTTCGTTTCTGACGAAGGTTTCCATATTATTTTCAGGATTTAGTGTATTTCTTCGGTTTAGGGACTTAGTCGCTAACGCTCTTAAGCGACTTAGATTCAGGTGATATTAGTGAACATTTAATTTTTTTCAGTGGTTTGACTTTGTTTCTGACGAAGGTTTTCGTCTTTTTTCAGGGTTTAGTGGTTTAATTTGTTTTAGTGTTATTTCTTCCGTTTAGGGACTTAGTCTCTGTTCATTAACATAGTCGATGACGCTCTTAAATGACTTTGATTCTGGTGATTTTTGTGAACATTGAATTTTCTTCAGTGGTTTTGACTTAGTTTCTGACGAAGATTTTTGCTTTATTTTCTTATTTTAGTTTTTATTTTAGTGCCATTACTTCCGTTTGTGGACTTAGTCTCAGAAGCTGTTCATTAACATTGTCGCTGACGCTTTTAAGTGACTTAGATTCTGGTGATATTAGTGAAGATTGAATTTTTTCAGTGGTCGACCTTGCAGAAGTATCAAGTCCTCTAACAGCAAAAAAAGCTCTATCGTCATGGTAGGTGTATTGTCATTTATACAGACACACACAGGAGTGTGTGTGTGTGTGTGTGTGTGTATGTGTGTGTGTGTGTGTGTGAGTGTGAGTGTGAGTATGTGTGTGTGTGTTTGTGTGTGTGTGTGTGTGTGTGTGCGGTTGTGTGTGTGTGTGTGTGTCATAGAGACGGTGCAAAGCATGGGGGCCGCGCAGTGTACTTCGTATGACCCACAATTTTTTTCTTTGAACCCCAATAACAGGAAACCATAACGACTAAACTCACCAAGAGCCAAAAGAAGAGACTGCGGCTCAAAAGAAAGAAGATGAGACTCCTGCAGGACAAGCAGGAGAAAGAGAAAGAGGAAATAAAAGAGGAGGAAAAGCAGCAGGAAAAGGAAGAGGAGCAGACCTCCTTCATCCCAGAGGTGGGACACAGTCAGCTGGAAGAGGAGGAGTCGGAGCAGGAGGATGATGATGTGACCCCTCTCAAGAAACACCAAGAAGAAGAGGAAGAACTAGAAAGTGAGGATGATTATGATGATGATGATGATGTGACCCCTCTCAAGAATTATCAATAGGAAGAGGAAGAAATAGAAAGTGAGGAGGAGGATCATGATGATGATGTGACCCCTCTCAAGAATTATCAAGAGGAAGAGGAAGAAATAGAAAGTGAGGAGGATGATGATGATGTGACCCCTCTCAAGAAACATCAAGAGGAAGAGGAAGAAATAGAAAGTGAGGAGGAGGATGATGATGTGACCCCTCTCAAGAAACATTAAGAGGAAGAGGAAGAAATAGAAAGTGAGGAGGAGGAGGACGATGAGGAGTTAAGTGAGGAAGAGGGTGATCGACAGAAACAAGAGTGGATCCATCCCTTACTTGAAGGGGATGGAAATTTGGAAGAGATGTCCAATGTAAGTATCATATATTTTTTTTTTTTCATTTTTATTTGTAATTAGATATATTTCATCAAAAATTTTATTTTTTATTTTTTTCTGTAGAGCTCTATATATGACCCTGCTAGTTTTTAGTACGGTGCCAAATGACCTCGATGTTGCGGCACCATGATCTATTGTCACCAATCAATCAATCAATCTATATATGACCCTGCTAACAGTGTCAGTGGGGCAGTGAATGATACATCATCTTAAACAGATGAAGAGAAAGATATATCCATGGCATCTGATGTAAGTATAGGTATTTATTTTATTTTTGAATGTGATTTAATTTATTTTATTAAAACTTGATTTTTTTTTTCTTCTGTAGGGCTCCATAAATGACCCCGCTGACAGTGTTAGTGGGTCATCGAATGATTCACCCTCGGATGAAGAACAAATAGATGATATGGATATATTAGGGGCATCCGATGTAAGTATACTATATTGATCACTTTAAGTTGCGATATCATCAAAGCTCTTATAATATTATAACTTTTCAACCCTCCTTTCGTTCTTAGGATTCTGTAGTTGACCCACACTACATCGTTGGTGAGTCGGCAAGTGATTCCTCCTCTGAAGAAAGCATAAAGTTTGTTAAGTCAAAGTCCTCTGCCACACTAAAGAAGACACAAGTACGAGGGAGCGTTTTGCCTTTGACAGAGGACATGGCGGAAGAAGACACGACAAATGAAATGGAGGAGGAATTGCAAGAAAATTAAACCATCCCAGGAGGCATAGATGAGCAAGACTCAACACATTCCGATTCCTTCAGGTCTGTGGAATCATTTAATATCAACAAGACGCCCACAAATATATACTGGTAAGCTATTTTATCTTTAAAATATTATAATTAGTTACTGAAATGTACATGCTGGGAGAGATAATATCTTGATGCACCTAATTTTTTTCTTCAGATAAGATGTGCATCCAACTGAGAAATATTCTCCCTGTAACAAGGAGCAAGGATTTCAAAAAGAAATCTAAGAGAATTGTACAATCTCTTAGAGCTTCGTTTGATATGATGGTCCCATCTGAGGTGCGAGACAAGTACGATAAAATGCTAGAAGATCATGACAAAAAGCGTGAACAACTGGTTAAAGAAAAAAAAGAAAAATAGCAACTGTGCCGAATGTATTGGGCGAGGATTGGACTGATGCATACAGGCGAAAAAATGCCAAGAATGGGAAGGATCTCTGATAAAGGGTAAGTCTTGTCCTCCTCATCCAGCCACTCATTCCAAATATTAAATTTATTTTGTCTTCATTTGTCCATTTATTTTTTAAGGTTTATAAGTAAAATTTTATTCTGCCAGAAAAACCTGTCCGATAGCTGGGTGCATCAGTAAGGCCCAAAATATATACCTGCACCTGTCAGCTTGCCATAAGATTGGTCGAATAGACGCAGTAGCTCTTTTGGATCAGATGGAGGCAGCACGCGGTATTCATACCAAAAAGAAAACAACAACAAAAAGTGCTTATAAATGCATTGAGTGTGAGGCAGTTGTCTCACGACTAGATCACCACATCAAACGCCACCACGCGCCATCAAAGAGTAGAGGTGAGATGTATCTCCTAATGCAATTTTAATATGATGAATTTATTATTATTTGTAGATTGCTAATTGGCCTTTTTCTATTTCCACAGAATACTATGCAATATTGTCATCCTCCATCAATTTGGCTAAGGACCCAATGGCACACCACGTCCTAACGAAGAGTGGCCTGATACTCGTCACAAAAAGTGACTCCTACAAAAACTTAGTTGATGCAGTCGATGATTTCCTCCAAGAAAACACGTCATTGAGCAAAATGACAATAAATAGAGATATTACGAGATTATCTAAATCATTTCTGATGGCAATGGGGGAAGAAATGTTGACACTGTCTCCGGAATTTGCATCGACATGGTTTGTCGATGCCAACAGTTATATGAGAGCTTCACTACTGCATCCAAAAGAAAATATTTGCATACATTAACTAAATTCATCAAGTATCTAGAGTTGAATACAAATATTGTGGAAATTAATCAAGACGGCATAAGGAAGATGAAGAGGGCTATCATGGCGGCTAAGGGTAAGTTTGAGTACATATATATATATATATATATATATATATATATATATATATATATATATATATATATATAATATAATATAATATATATATATATATATATATATATATATATAATGTATATATAATGTATATATATAATGTGTTTACTTGCATTATTCTTACTGATTACCATTTCTTTTTCTTTTCAGTAAAGAACATAGGGAGCCCTGCTTTCACCCCAACGAAAATTTCTCCCCAGGAGATGGGAGAAGCACTAAGCAATATTGAGAGTTTTATGAAGTCTCCATTTTCTGCCAAAGTTGTAGAAAAACTAATGAACATGGAGTTATCTGAGGACTCTCCAGTAGTAGAAGTGAACGAAGCAATAAAAATAAGAGACTTCTTGATCACTTACATAGTCCTAACTAACCTCAGGAGGTCCAAAGAAATGACTACGTTCACGTTGGGAGAGCTCAAACATCCAAAACAAGTTGTTGAAGAAGGAAACACAACCTATGTGATCCACATAAAAGGAAGATGAAGAGGGCTATCATGGCGGCTAAGGGTAAGTTTGAGTACATATATATATATATATATATATATATATATATATATATATATATATATATATATATATATATAATATAATATATATATATATATATATATATATATATATATATATATATATATATATAATGTATATATAATGTATATATATAATGTGTTTACTTGCATTATTCTTACTGATTACCATTTCTTTTTCTTTTCAGTAAAGAACATAGGGAACCCTGCTTTCACCCCAACGAAAATTTCTCCCCAGGAGATGGGAGAAGCACTAAGCAATATTGAGAGTTTTATGAAGTCTCCATTTTCTGCCAGAGTTGTAGAAAAACTAATGAACATGGAGTTATCTGAGGACTCTCCAGTAGTAGAAGTGAACGAAGCAATAAAAATGAGAGACTTCTTGATCACTTACATAGTCCTAACTAACCTCAGGAGGTCCAAAGAAATGACTACGTTCACGTTGGGAGAGCTCAAACATCCAAAACAAGTTGTTGAAGAAGGAAACACAACCTATGTGATCCACATAAAAAACCACAAAACAATGAGACAAGGTAAGCCCATACTACTGGATAATTTTATTATGTTTCTGTACATATGTTTCACATATAACATTATTCTTTATCTTGCAATATCTACTTTTCGTTTTCAACCAGACCCTGTCAGAGTGGCGCTCAGCCAAGATCATTACGAAATAGTAAAGAACTTCGTTGCAGTCTACCAGAACTCCATTACAGACTTCGATGAAGATTCATGTTTAGTCTTCACGGCAAGAAGCAATAGCATATCAATGTGCTGCAATTCTCTAGTCACAGAGGCAGTAAACAAGATAATAAAGAAAACATTCGAGAGGGCTGGAGCAAAGTTCACCGGTATGGGATAAACTCTTATCAGGAAAATACTAGTAACTTCTTTGCGAGGGGATAACCAGGATCCTCAAACTAATCTTTTAATTGACCGGGCTTACAACCATGCTCTGACGACGGCTGACCGATACTACGATAAAACATCTTGGGACGATGCCTTTGTCAGAATATCAAAAACTATCAAACGTAGGATTGGTCATCCAGTTAGTGTTCAGGACTGGTTGGAAGAGTCCTCACAAGAGCCCTTCGAAGATAAGTAAGTAATCAAGAAAATCAATTCATTCCATATTATAACGATATATATATATATATATATATATATATATATATATATATATATATATATATATATATATATATATATATATTACATAATTATATGGATAACAATTTAATGCTTTTAATATACATTTACTCCCACAGTAATGAGATGCTGAAGTCAACAGCAGCCCTGGTTGAGCATGAGACATGGAATGTCTCACATCCAACAGAGACCTCACAGATTGAGGATCCTCCCTCTCCCTCTTCAGTAGCGTCACCCCTGACTTCAGAGGGAATCGTTACTCCTGAATTAAGGTATTTCTATTAGAATAATCTAAAATATAATAGTTTTGGAATAATTCAATAAATGTATATTAATGTAACATAACTTCTTATTCTATTCTATTAGAAATACTAAGGAAGACCTCGAAGGGAAAAAAGGCACCAGTTTGGAGGTGAAAATGTATACTGCAAAAAGGTAAGCAGAAAATATTTAACTATTGCATTTTTGAAAAATTTGCTCGTCACTGAGCTTGATTTCTTCACCCGTAGCATCATTGAATTAAAGAGTTATATTCCCTTTGCCTTCAGAAACCACTCGGAAGAAGAAGAACAAGACAGACCGTCTAAAAAGCAGCTTCCCTGCATAATGGCAAGGTAAAAATGCACACACACACACACACACTAACACACACACTCACACTAACATACACACACTCACACTCACACTATGCTTACAGGACATTTTCTTTTTCACAGAGAATCTCCTGAACAAGAACTTCCAGAGGCGCACTCCTTCAGCATGAATCCTCCAACCTTAAGGTATTGTTGTTAATGATAAGGAATAGAAGAAAAAAAATTAACACACACACATACACTATGCTTACTGGACATTTTCTCTTTCACAGAGCAGAATCTCCTGAACAAGAACTTCCAGAGCCGCACTCCTTTAGCATTGATCCTCCATCCTTAAGGTATGGTTGTCAAGACACAGACACAGACACAGACACAGACACAGACACCCAGAGAGAGAGAGAGAGAGAGAGAGAGAGAGAGAGAGAGAGAGAGAGACAGAGAGAGAGACGAGAGAGAGAGAGAGAGAGAGAGAGAGAGAGAGAGAGAGAGAGAGAGACACACACACACACACACACACACACACACACACACACACACACACACACACACACACAGAGAGAGAGAGAGAGAGAGAGAGAGAGAGAGAGAGAGAGAGAGAGAGAGAGAGAGAGAGAGAGAGAGAGAGAGAGAGAGAGAGAGAGAGAGAGAGAGAGAGAGAGAGAGAGAGAGAGAGAGAAAAAAAACTGGCGCTGTGGGATGAACCAAACGTCGATTGATTGATTGATTGATTGGTGACAATAGATCATGGTGCCGCAACATCGAGGTCATTTGGCACCGTACTAAAAAAACTAAAAATTAAGAAGCTACATAAATACTACTTAAAAAGAAAAATAAATCTACAGGAGGTGGAGAAAGCCACTTTCCTGTAGGAATTTTAACACTTCATGTCCCGGGGAGAGTGCCTCCTCCCCCAACACCAGAGAGAGAGAGAAACTCCCATCTCTGCTCCGACACTGGGCGAGGTACTGCTCTCGCAATTCCCTCAGACTGGGGCACTCGACCAGCAAGTGCCTCACAGTCAGGGGAACTAAGCAATCATCTCAATAGGGCTCAACTCCCTGGGACATGAGGAAACCGTGGGTGAGCCGGGTATGGCCCGTCCGTAGACGGGCCAATGCTGTCTCACGGCAGTGGCCTCGGACGTGCGCATAAGACCAGGGGCTCACATCCCTTGCGGTAATTGCACCCATTTTGGAGGTGGCTCTATTGGCATTCCATCTCTCTTGCCAAACTACAAGAATAGCAGCTCGAATTGTGGTTAACAGGTCTCTGTGAGGGACGGGGCAGGTAGTGACTTGACGTGAGGCGCCAGTCTTAGCTAGCTCATCTGCCTTCTCGTTCCCTTTAACAGAGACATGGGCTGATACCCAAGAAAAAGATATTCTGTGCCCACGACGGGCTGCTAGTACCAGCCAGTTGAAAATTTCTGAGACAATTGGATGTGCGTTATTAAAATCCTCAAGGGCTGACAAAGCTGCTCTGGAGTCGGAAAAAATAACAAAACCTCCAACATTCAAGGTAAAAAGAGATTTTATCGCTACTAAAATGGCCCACAGCTCTGCGGTAAAAATTGATGTAAAGGGGGGTAGACTGCCGCACCGGGTAAAATCAGGGAAGACAGCTCCAAATCCGACGCCTGCATCGGATTTGGAGCCGTCAGTAAAAATGGGCGTGCAACCCTCATGTACGGAGGCATGATCGGTGAACAAAGTCCTCACAGCATGCTCCGACATAGCACTCTTGTTAGCCGGCATGTAACGGCAATATGATACTGCCAGCCGCTTCCACGGCGGGACATGCAATAATCGTGGGACAGCTATGGCAGGGCGAGGAAAGGACAAATTTTCAATCACGCCACGAGCCCGAAAGCCAAAAGGCTGTGGGAGTGCGGGTGCTGGGTGAAAGTGGCGTCCCGTGAAGTGTCCGTCACAGCACTGTAAGTGGGATCACCATAGAGACTTTGGCATCTGAACCACAAACGTGCCATCTGAGTCTGACGGTGAAGGTCGAGGGATAACACTCCTGCATCTACGAGTAGACTGGGGATTGGGCAAGACCGAAAGGCGCCCGTCGCCAGTCTGATTCCACCGTGATGTACAGAGTCGAGAGTACAAAGGCGAGGGGATGTGGCTGAAGCGTAGACTTGGGAACCGTAATCTAACTTGGACAGAACGAAACAGTGATATAAACGGAGGAGAATGGTGCGGTCAGCTCCCCAAGACACATGGGAAAGAAAACGGAGCAGGGACATTCGCCGCTGGCAAGCAGCTTTCAGGTCCCGCAGGTGTGGCAACCATGTAAGGCGTCTGTCAAGTATTAAGCCCAAGAATCGAGTCGTTTCAACTACTGGCAGTCTCCTGCCATAGAGGTATAGGTCTGGATCCCTAAAATCACCTCTGTTTCGAGAGAAAAGCATAGCAACCGTCTTTGTGGGGGAAAAGTTAAAACCATGACCATCGGCCCAACGGGTGACCCGGCCAAGAGCCAACTGGATGTGTCGCTCGGCCAAATCGAGACGAGAGGAAGCGTAGGAGAGGGAAAAGTCATCAGCGTATAGCGTGCATCGAAAGTCCCGGTGGACGCACTCGGTGATGCTATTGATGGCAACGCTGAATAGAGTGACACTGAGGACACTACCTTGTGGGACTCCTTCTTCTTGCTCAAAAGAGCTAGAAAGAGCAGTGCCCACCCTCACCCTAAAAGTACGGTCCTGTAAAAAACACCGGAGGAACAGGGGGAGGTGACCCCTGATTCCAACCGTATGGAGAGTTCGTAGAATGCCATACCTCCAGGTGGTGTCGTATGCCTTTTCAATGTCGTAAAAGACGCTCACAACCCGCTGCCTGCAAGCAAAAGCTTGGCAGATAGTGTTTTCTAATCGCAGAAGAGCGTCTAAAGTAGAGCGAGATCGACGAAAACCACACTGTACTGCCGAAAGATGGCCACCCTTCTCAAGGAACCAGACTAGACGAGTGTTAACCATCGTCTCCAAAACTTTAATCATGCAAACGGTAAGGGCAATGGGTCGATAGTTAAGGGGGAGTGAGGCGTCCTTTCCAGGCTTGGGGATTGGGATGACTATAGTAGACTTCCAGGAGGGTGGTACGTATCCGTCACTCCACATCCTATTAAATAACTCTAGGAGGAAGGACAGTGATCCAGAATTTTGGTGACGGATCATTGAGTATGTAATGTTATCTGCCCCTGGGGAAGAGTCCTTACATGAAGATAAAGCTGAACGCAGTTCCGGTGGAGAGTAAGGGACATTGTAGTTTTCACCCCCACGAGATGAAAAGTCTAGTTGGCGAGCCTCGTCTGCCTCAAACTGGCGACGCACTGCTGGAGATCTCGAGGCCCGGCTGGACACCAAAGAAAAAGTCTCAGCGAGTGTGTTGGCTACCGCCTGGCTGTTAGATACCTTATCCCCGTTGACATGGAGGACCGGAGGGGGGCCTGGAGAGAACTTTCCTGCTATCTTCCGCACGCGCTTGAATACCTGTGACATAGGTGTCTCCACGTTCAATGTGGAGACAAAAGATGCAAGGGACTTACGGCGAGCATCCTTGAGGACTCGACGAGCCTTAGCTCTAGCCAGTCTGTATTGTCCCCGGATTGATTGATTGATTGGTGACAATAGATCATGGTGCCGCAACATCGAGGTCATTTGGCACCGTATTAAAAACACTAAAAATTCAAAAAGCTACTTAAATACTACATATCTACAGGAGGTGGAGAAAGTCACTTTCCTGTAGGAATTTTAACACTTCATGTCCCGGGGAGAGTGCCTCCTCCCCCAGCACCAGAGAGAGAGAGAAACTCCCATCTCTGCCCCGACACTGGGCGAGGTACTGCTCTCGCAGTTCCCTCAGACTGGGGCACTAGACCAGCAAGTGCCGCACAGTCAGGGGAACTAAGCAATCATCACAATAGGGCTCAACTTCCCGGGACATGAGGAAACCATGGGTGAGGCGGGTATGGCCCGTCCGTAGACGGGCCAATGCTGTCTCACGGCAGCGGCCTCGGACGTGCGCATAAGACCAGGGGCTCACAGCCCTTGCTGTAATTGCACCCATCTTGGAGGTAGCTCTATTGGCATTCCATCTCTCTTGCCAAACTACAACAATAGCAGCTCGAATTGTGGGAAACAGGTCTCTTTGAGGGACGGAGCAGGTAGTGACTTGACGTGAGGCGCCAGTCTTAGCTAGCTCATCTGCCTTCTCGTTCCCTTTAACAGAGACATGGGCTGGTACCCAATAAAAACAATTTTTTTGCCCACGACGGGCTGCTAGTACGAATCAGTTGAAAATTTCTGAGACTATTGGATGTGCGTTATTAAAATCCTCAAGGGCCGACACCGGGGTGGGAGTGACGGCCGGAGCCGACACCGGGGTGGGAGTGACGGCCGGAGCCGACACCGGGGTGGGAGTGACGGCCGTAGCCGACACCGACTAATTCCTAAGATTGACGAACCTTCCACTCCGTCGGACTACCGACCTCTGACTATCACTCCTGTCCTGACGAGGATTCTCAACAGGGTTTTAGCCAAGAGAGTCTCCACGTGGGCCCCTCTCCCGCGGAGTCAAAGAGGGTTTCGAGAGGAAGAGGGCTGTGCAGCAAACATTCTGCTGCTAAAAGCAGCCCTCCGGCATGCCAAGGCCGCTCCCTCTCCCCTCTACTTGGCCTTTATTGATTTCAAGAAGGCCTTTGACTCAGTGGGTTACCCCGCCATTGTCCAAGCCTGTCATAGGTGGGGTTTGGGGTCCAAGTTGTCAACATACGTGGAAGAGATGTATAGAGTGGCTACCACGACTGTGGACGGTGTTCCTGTAACACCAACTATTGGGGTCATGCAGGGGGATCCTTTATCGCCCCTGCTCTTTAATTTGACTCTGGACTGGGCCCTGTCTGCTGCACCCCAGGAAGTCGGCGTCGCCATTAATGGAACAAAGTTCCAGTATTTGGCGTTCGCTGATGATGTGGTCCTTCTGGCAACCAGCAGAGTTGGACTCAGGCGAAGTGTCGGCGCTGTCACGGCAGCAGCCGCTCGCTTGGGTCTGGAGGTAGGTCACCAGAAGTGTGCCACCCTGGCGATAGCGGCAGACAAGAAGAGGAGGAAGTGGGTCCAGTCTAAGATTGAGCTCCACATAGGCGGCCAAGCCATCCGCGCCTTGACACCAGGGAAATTTTATAAATACCTGGGCGTTCAAGTGGGTTCCACTGAATGGGCGGAGGGACCATCTCGCCTCTTGGCGTGGCTTGTCACCGGTCTAGGTCGCCTGCAGCGGTCACCAGCTAAACCGCAGCAAAAAATGTGGATGCTTGTCAATTCTCTCCTCCCGCAACTGGTATATCCTCTGTTACATTCTGAGGCGAGGGCCGGTACTCTTAAGAGGCTGGATAGAGAAGTGAGGAAGTTCGCCAGGAAGGCCTTCCACCTACCGCACGATACCCCAGTGGGGTATTTTCACGCGGTAGTGAGAGACGGCGGCTTGGGGATCTTCTCATTCTGCTCCCGGATCCCTCGACTTAAAAGTGACTTGTTGTCACGACTGTCGCGGCTGTCACCTGACCCGACAGTTCGAGCAGTGGCAGAGGGTGCCAGTGGCCCACATCCTTGCGAGACATCCTCCTCTCGCAAGAGACTGGAGGAAGAGGAATGGCGAAACCGCCTCTATGACAGCCACGATGGAAAGGGACTGGAGGGCTGTAAGCTTACCCCAGTCTCCTCATCGTAGCTAAGCGACGGCACCGGCCTCATGCGGGCGGCGGCTTCATAAGAGCTCTGAAGCTGCGGGGAAACCTTATGGCGACCCAGACCCGCTGCGCACGAGGGCGCCAGAGGCCAAGCGTAGCCTGTGATCTCTGCCATGGTATGAGGCCAGAGTCTCTGGGGCACATTCTCCAACAGTGCCCGGCCGTGGCAGGGAAACGCATTGCCAGGCACGATGGTCTTCTGGACCTTTACGTCACGTCCCTCCAGAAGCAAGGGTACCAAGTCCGGCGTGAGCCGGCAATCCCAACACCAGCAGGGGTAAGGTACCCAGACATCGTCTTTTGGATGGGTGGAACGGCGTATGTGGTAGATGTCCAGGTCGTTGCTGATGCAGCGGTGGGCAACCTGGACACTGCCCATCGCCGGAAGGTGATCTACTATGACGTCCCTGAGATCAGGGACTACGTGGTGTCTCTGACAGGGAATAACCCAATTTTCTCCAGTTTCACCATATCCTGGAGAGGAGTGGTTGCCCTCCCGTCCTTTAACACCTGGGACAGCCTCGGACTGCCTAAAGCCACTCTAAAGCTCATGGTAGTTCGTGCGCTAGAGGTGGGGGAAGCCATACACACGGCATACAGGATGACCTCAGGGGCAAAAGTCCGGCGAGTGCCACGGTTTAGGGTATAGCATACCCATGATCAGAGAGGTTAGAGGCTCTCTGTCATTTTATGCAAACACTGGTACACCTTTTTTAAGAGGGAGAATTTTTAAATGTCCCCCAAGACCGAGCCTCACGGTCTCTGGCTGTAGTCAGTAGTGCATTGAGAGATTTGGGGTGACAAGTGCTTTTGTGTGTGGTCTGTGGTACATACTGTGTATGTAATGTAGGAACAAGATGTTTTTTTTTATTTTATTTTACTTTATTTGTTCATCCATTGCATCTTTGTTTCACTCATCTCATTTATTTCACCTTGTTATCCTGGTAATGCAATTTACTCTGACATGGTATTTGGTTATATTTTAATGGCCTTTCAGCAAAAAGAGCCGGTGAGGAAAGGTGTGGGCGACCTACCAAAGCTGGATATGCTCTCCAGGTAGGAGAGTCTTATCCCCTTTGGTAGGTTGGGGGAGGCTTTAAGAAAATTTTTTTTTAAACAAGGTGACCACTGATATAGCCAAATGCCTCGTCATCTAATTAGTGACGCGCATGAATGGATTAACGAGATTCCCACTGTCCCTATCTACTATCTAGCGAACCCACAGGCAGGGGAACGGGCCTGCGCCTAACAGCGGGGAAAGAAGACCCTGTTGAGCTTGACTCTAGTCTGATTTTGTAGAGAGACATCAGAGGTGTAGCATAAGTGGGAGGTCGTCACATCAGGGTCACTTGTGGCCCGTGCGGCCGACAATGAAATACCACTACTCTGATCGTTTCTTTACTTACTCGGTGAGACGGAATCGGAGCTTCCCCAAGTGGGACTGTCTCCTGTTTCTAGCCTAAAGCGGCGGAAGGGATGGCGCGCGTGGGTTTCGGCTCCGCGTTAGCTTGACCGGGCGTTCGCGCCCGCCGCGATCCGCTCCGAGGACATTATCAGGTGGGGAGTTTGACTGGGGCGGTACATCTGTCAAACGATAACGCAGGTGTCCTAAGGCCAGCTCAGCGTGGACAGAAACCTCGCGTAGAGCAAAAGGGCAAATGCTGGCTTGATCCTGATTTTCAGTACGAATACGGACTGCGAAAGCAGGGCCTATCGATCCTTTTGACTTATG
>JAPQNM010001684.1:30000-37500 GCA_029783475.1 Metacarcinus magister | reverse complement strand
ACACACAAGGTAGAGTCAAAGGAATATCACCTCATTAATATTCTACTTCAATAACTTTCTAACAGGTCTCGATAATTATTTTTCGTTACAATCCAACACCAATTATCGTCTATTTACTATTATCATTTATTATTTTTTTTCCACACTTTCAATATAAAAAAAAAAAATTATATATATAAACTTCACGCACCCCCAAAAAAAATAAATTAGAAAAAAAACGTAACATTTTTCCTACGGTATATTTATCACAATCATCTTTATGTAACTTTCTAATGCAAGATTTTTAACTGTTTATTCATTATTCACTCTCTCATAATTTAATAGACCAAGAGCCTAAAGGAAGAAAAAAAATTATTAAAAGGAAAAATAAAGTATGTTTAAAATTATCTTTCTTTTTTTTTCTACTTACTGTTGAGTGGTTAATAATATTTTCAAAAGAGGACTAAATGGGTTTGGTTTAAAAATTTATGATTAATCTTAAGTGGTTGTTTTCTCTCTCTCTCTCTCTCTCTCTCTCTCTCTCTCTCTCTCTCTCTCTCTCTCTCTCTCTCTCTCTCTCTCTCTCTCTCTCTCTCTCTCTCTCGCTTTCTGTGTTGGCTTTTGAGTAAATAATAAAACACTTCAAGTCCAGCTTTACATATTTTACTTTCAACGTTACGACCCAACCAACTCCCCCGTCACTACCCCCCCTTCCCCCCTACCCCCATTAAAGGAACAACAACATTAACAACAACAACAACAACAACAATAATAATAATAGTAATAATAATAGTAAGAGTAATGGTAACTGACAGAGAGAAAGATTATTACAGGTGTGTATATATAGACAGGTAAATAGAGGTAAAAATGCAAACAGATTAATATTTGTAAGTGAATATAGATAGACTGCCGGTCGTATAGATAAATAGATAGATATAGATAGATAGATAGAGAGATAGAGAGATAGATAGATAGATAGATAAATAGAGAGATAGAGAGGTAGATAGATAGATAGATAAATAGATATAGATAAATAGGATAGAATTACAAAGATAAATATGAATAATTACAAATCATAACATAACTAATAGAATAATATAAATATAAACACAGATATATACTTGAATTATACACACAAACAGAGGAAATATAAACGAAAAGAATGGCAACAGATAAAACACGTTCAGTACTAGAAAAAAGTACTAGTTAAGCCTTAATAAAATAGTTAGTTAGTACGACTTAAAAGAAATAAAAGAAAAAAAATATATATAAAACAATTTCAGAAGTTAGATTTTTAACGGAATCCAAAATGACAAAACAGATGGAATTCAGAACGACCCCAAAAAAAAATCAAACGAAAATTACTGAGAAAAATAAATTAAGCTGAGAAAGAAATTAATTGAACGAAACAAAAAAATAAAAAAGGACTAAAAGAAACAAAACATAAAATCACTCCATTGGACAGAACAAACAAACAAACAAACAAACAAACAAACACACACACACACACACACACCCAAACAAGAGTCAAAATACCTATACACGCAGTCATGTGAAAAAAACATTTGATAGTAATATATGTCTGATGTTTATGTATGTTTATGTATGAATGAATGACGTTATAACCACACACACACATACACACACACACACACACACACACACACACACACACACACATTGAAGTGACTCTATACTATATTTTGTCTATTTTCCAATCGCATGTAAAGAAAAAAAGAAAAAGAGAGAAAGTGAGAGATAAAAAGTCACAAGCGGGAAAGTCTTATGTTTAAAATTTTCTTCATCAGATGTAAATTAAATAAAAGATGAAAAATGCATCGAGTCTTTTCAATAGAGATGGGAAAAATAGGCTTGAAATAGGATCACTTAAATGGCAGTAACAATAACGGGGCAAGGAAAAAATATAGGGGAAAAAATGGGAAGGGAAAAATATATAGTGAAGGAAAAAAGTATATGTATTGAAATTATTATTGTTAGGAGCAGAATTAATTGCCTACTAACTATCTCTACTACTACTACTACTACTACTACTACTACTACTACCTTACATCCACACACACCTGTCTCCTACACCTGTAAATATCATAACCTCACCTATCCAATTAGTACACAAATTACCCATTACACCTTAGAAGCATCACAGGTAAATTTCAAAGTTACCTGTCCACCTTACCTGTCCTCTCCTTACACCTTTACCTTAGAAGACCAATTAATTCACTTCAGGTAAAATAATAATAATAAAAAGTACTTATCTTAGTTTTACAGTAACAATGAGGGAAAAAACACGAGGAAACAGTATTATGGAAAAGCAAACACGATTCTTACTTATACAAAATTAAAACCGAGAATAAATAAGGGGAAATATATAAATAAAACACCCATATATATAAAACAAGGGAATAAAAAGGGAAAAAAATAAGAGACAGATAAAAATAAGTGAGAATAAAAAAAAAGATTAAGTGACAAAAGCATAAAACAGACCCCAAAAAAAAAAAAGAAAGAATAAAATCAAAAAATAAAAACAACATTAACACACACACACAAAAAAAAAGGTGAAACAAAACAAAAACAAAACAAAACAGACAGACTTACTAAACAGCATGGACGCGGTGGCAGCAGCAGAGACAGACAGACAGAGAGACAGACAGACAGGCAGACAGGTCAACACACACCTGAGCGGCTGGACAGGTAAAGAACCAACACTCTCACCTGAACTCACCTGTACGTCGCGTCCCGCCCCACGCACCGCCCCGCCCAGCCCCGCGCCCCCTCCCCCGCGCCCCCCTGCCCAGCCCGCCCCCGCCCACCCCTCCCGTCCAGCCCCGCCCATCCACCACACCTACTAACTTGCATCACAAAATGGCCGGTCTTTCTTACGCTACAAAATGGCTACAGACTGCTGGCCTAGTGTGTGTGTGTGTGTGTGTGTGTGTGTGTGTGTGTGTGTGTGTGTGTGTGTGTGTGTGCGTGTGTGTGTGTGTGTCTTTCTAACATTCTTTTCATTTCTTCCTTTTCATTAATTTTTTCTATTCTTAATTTCCTTTTCTTCCATATTTTCTCATCTTCCTTTTTTCTAATTCCTATTTTCCTTTTATATTATTTTCCTCTTTTTTTCTTTTCTTCTATCTCTTTTCCTCTTTATTCTCCTATTTTCCTTTCCACATTTCCTAGAAGACGACACAGTATACAATAACCGCCTACTGTTTGTCCTTCCTTCGTACTCTTTTTTTCCTTTCTCGCTTTACAATAACACTATGAATAAAATATAAGTAAGTATAGTATAGTGTGTCATAAGTACTAGATCGGTTTACTTAACATTACTTTTTTCTCCATTGTTGAGTATTAATAAAGTTGCAAAAGAAATAAACATCCACATTTTTATCTAAACCACAATATATATATATTTTTTACTGATAGTATTACCACATTAGCAAAATGTGTCCAACTTTAATACTATTTTTTTTTCCTCTCTTTTTTCAATTCAACCAAAAATTAAATCACAGTCATCTCGTTTAAGTATTTTTTTTCCACCTTCCCAAAAAAAAAACTTTAATCATTTACTACTGACACATATAAATAGAAAAACAAAATTAACCTAAATTTAGCCTTTACGTATTAATAAATTTCACACACACACACACACACACACACACACACACACACACACACACACACACACACACACACACACACACACACGGTAAAACAGCAAGACGATCGTAAATCAAGTGGGGGGAAAATAGAGGTTCGAATCCCTCTTCTCAACACCATTTAATCGGATCCGAACCCTTTTGGTGTACTCTAATATTTATAGATTCTGTATGTCTCTATTTTTCTCTATATATTTTTTTTCTCTCTCTGTATCTCTCCTACTCTTATTATCTCTCTCTCTTTCTTGTTCTCTTTCTTATTGTTTATTTATCCCACTTTATCAATCAATGTCTAACCTCTTTATCTCTCTCTCTCTCTCTCTCTCTCTCTCTCTCTCTCTCTCTCTCTCTCTCTCTCTCTCTCTCTCTCTCTCTCTCTCTCTCTCTGTTTTATAATCATCATCATTCTTTCTCGTAGTGCATTAGCTTATTACTTTTATATATACAACATTATCAATACCATCATTACTATTATTACCATCATTACTACTATTACCATCATTACTACTATTACCATCATTACTACTATTACCATCATTACTACTATTACCATCATTACTACTATTACCATCATTACTACTATTACCATCATTACTACTATTACCATCATTACTACTATTACCATCATTACTACTATTATCATTATTACCATTACCTTCTCCTCCCATTACCACCTCTTCCATTAGTCAAGAGAAGCAACAACATACAACGAGTGAAAGGCAAATACAATACAAATTAACACTCCTTAAAAGAAATACATCAATGGTTTACTTAATGACACAAATACTGTATCATTAAGTAGGTGACGTTGTACTGTATTTATATATTTAACAACCGGTGGGTGATTTGAGTCAATTATCAATATAGTTTCGTAGTAAATTAAGAACAAAATTGAGGACCTTTTGGAATGGTTAGGCTCGTGTGTGTGTGTGTGTGTGTGTGTGTGTGTGTGTGTGTGTGTGTATGAGCGGCGGCGGTAGATGCTTTCCGATAGCACCAACACCGCCTCTGTGTCGTCCGCCGCCGCCGCCGACACACACACACACACACACACACACACACACACACACACACACACACACACACACACCCTTCAAAGCCAACACGAGAATCCAAACACCCGCTTTTATCATCATCACCTTCTGTAATGCTTTAATTCAATACTTGTTTTAAAATATCTGTTATAAGTCTACCTTTCAATAACCTAACAGTCTTTAAATTGTCATTATCACATTTATTAGTCTTTTAAATTGATTACCTTTAAAAGTATTACCTTTAACACCTCTAATTACCTTTTAATAAACTCTAACAACTTTTAATAACCTCTAACAATCTTTTAATAACCCTTAACTACGTGTCAGTAACATCTAACTACCTTATAAAATACCTCAAAGGTCTAAAAACTTCTAACTACCTTTTAATTACCTCTAACTATCTCTAACAAGCTTTAACTACTTCTAATGACCTTCTAATAACCTCTAACAATCGTCTGATAACTTAACTACCCTCAAGCAACCTCTAACTGCCTCTCATAACCTCTAACTACTTTCAAATAACCTTTAACTACCTCTTATTGCCTCTAACTACATTCTATGAACCTTTTAACAACTTTTCCATAACCTGTAACTATAAGCAGGTAAGGCAGGAATCACGTGGTACTTAACGAGGTGAAATCACGAGTATAACCATGCATTACATCAGTGTGTGTGACAGTGTTATCAAGCTTCTATGATTTTACTCTTAAGGCTTTCGTAAAAATGCGTTAATTCAACTCTCCTTATTTATGACTTCACTTTTTGCTGTTATTTTTTTGTTTCTTAAGTAGTTTCGGTTTTTATTTATTTATTTATGTTGTGGTTGGTAATCTAAGCTTTCTACATTCACTGTGGATAAACTGAGTCCATGAAGAAGCTTGTTTTTATCATGATTTTTATTTTCATTGATTTAAGTTTGGTGAGGATGATCTGTTTAATATATTTTTTTTTCTTCATGTAACTCACTACTAAGGAGAAGAAAGTTACTTAAAAAACACACACGTTAAAACACTTAATTAACAGATTAAAACACGTGCAATAGTAACACGTTCACGAGTGTTTGCAAGGATCAGCTTACTCTTAACTTATTACAAAACCAAACAGCAATATGCAATACTTTTTTTTAATAACACTAATATATAAAGCGTATTTCTCTATTCGTTTCATATTTCCTAGTTTTATTTTGGTTTTATTTTTGGTAATATGAATACAATATTAAATTAACTTGATGCAATACACAACAAAACTCAAAATCTTTCTATAATAAACCTAACAATACGTAGATTCAATATAAATAAAACGGTTTTCTTTTTAAATACTCTAAGTTTTTTTTTTCTATTGTTTTCTTTGGCAATTAGGAATGTAATGTTTTTATAATCCACTAACACACAAACCAAAAATAAATCACTTTAAATACCACTAATATAGATATAAAACAGATTTTCTCATTATCTATAAAAAAAAACTTATTAATTTTTATATTCTATGCATATTTCTTAAGCTTTTACCTCTAAATGCAATGCTCTATTAACCTACTACCATATAACACTAAACTCACTATATATTTTAATCAATAACATTAATATTAAGGACATTTACTAAGTGTATATAAAAATTTCTTCCTTTTATTGCATTCTTTACGCGTCACTGATACATTTTCTAAGTCTTTCCAATGTTTTTTCCCTTTGGTTTCGATGGATATAATGTTGTTGGGATGGAGGAGACTCGCGCGTGTGATCTACGTGTAAGAAAAGGGATTTAAGGAGTCAATAAAAAGAATATCTGCTTTATATCCAAGACTTTCCTATTTAAGTCACTATTTCCTGGTTATTTTGACTTTTTACTCTTTTTTTATCTTTATTTTTATGCGATTACGTGACTTTAAGTTGATATTCTGAGACGTGAGAAATGTACACACTCACACACACACACACACACACACACACACACACACACACACACACACACACACACACACACACACACACAAGAAGCACAAGGCTACGGATTTATACTTTATTTTCTATTTCATACGAGAATCTGAGCAAAATCCTGGACAGAAAAAGCTTCTTGACCTTGAAAACCAGAACCGTATCTTTACCTCACCACTACAACACCAATAACAATAATAATAATAATAATAATAATAATAATAATAATAATAATAATAATAATAATAGGTTTGATTCTGTTCCCTATTATTATTACACCTTTTCTCCTATTTATTTCCTCTCCCTTATTTTTCTCTCCTCTCCTCTCCTGTCCTCTCCTCTCCTTGCCTCGCCTCTTATCACATCTCATCTCCCCTTCTCTCCCCTTCCCTCCCCTTCACTCCCCTTCACTCCCCTTCCATCCACTCCTCTACTTATTACCAAAACACCATTAGCCATATTAGTAAAAGGTACGCAAAATTCTACCATTAAATCAAGATGAACAGAAAGCGAAACAAAATATCAATAAGAATAAATTAAATAAAAATAAATTCATGAACTTTTATCCTTTTTTTTATTGTTATTGTTTTGACCTTCAAGTAGTTTATTGAATTATTAAACTTTCGTTTCTGATTTGTAAAAAGAAAGAAAGAAAGAAAAAAGCACCAAATCGAGAATAACGTAATATATAAAGGAACTTAAAAGACAAAACACAATGAAATGATGAAAATAAATAAATAAAAACTGGATTATTTCTTTATTATTTCTTATTTTTTATATCGTGTAAGAAGTTAATCGAATCTTACTGAAGGAAATAATCACAAGACTAATTATATATATTTTTTTTGCAAATGCAGAAGATTATCCAGGAACTAAAATAAAAAA
>JAPQNM010001684.1:25000-27500 GCA_029783475.1 Metacarcinus magister | reverse complement strand
TACACTCAAATAGGACAAGATTTATATAGGAATTTCTGACGCATGACAAAAACTGACTACAATATTATGGACTTTATTTTGACGTCTATATCAAGCAGAAGATATTTACGTATCCGATCAATTTTCAAGAACAATTAACACACAACGAATTTATTATGAAAACCTAAATTTCTAACCCAAGGCATAGATAATCATCCTCTTGTATTGAGATAAAAAAAAAATCAGATATTTGGGAATTACTACGCATTACACATTACTAAACAACTTCACATCACCACCACAACACCACATTAACCTTCACATCAACCACAACACCACAACATCACCTCCACATCACCACCATCATCACACCACATCAACACCACATTAGCCTCAAGTATTACGGAGTTACAAGACAGTACCGCCGCTTCCCTCCGTCCGTCTCACCGCACACACACACACACATACACACACACACGCACACGCCGCCACCGAGGAGCAGCACCGGGGGGACACTGGATTTATTAATGGTAAGATTTATTGATGTAAGGATTAAATTGATTATATTTTGCCTATAGAATTATATGACAATACTGATTTTTTCCTTTATCTCACGTTCCTAATACTATACAGCGAAGTTATTATCATTATTACTAACCTCATTATCATTATTATTATTATTATTACCAAAGAGAAGTTACTCATTAGGATTGATCGGCTTTGTCATTACGATAAATAAATAAACAATGAACACACATATAATTATACATTTAAAACCACTAGAATCGCTATTATAATCTTTCTCCCGTGTTATAATTTCCCCTTAAATGCCCTTAATCACTTCAAATATAAACAAATCGCTTCAAAAATACTAAAAACACCTCCATGATATCGAGAAAAATCTGTACTTCGGTAAATCATCTATATTTCTGACCGTAATATTTGACGCGGCGGCAGTGACGGTGACGGCGGCGGCGGAGACGGTAGTGGTGGTGGTGGTTAGCGGGTCATAGATACAGGTGCCGCCAGCCTCTCAGGTAAGGATTTAGGTGTGTTCTTGCAGGTGTACAGAGCTTACTTAGTCTTACCCAGGTTTTAAGGTGCGACTGATAACCTAACTTTGTGTAATGGTTAAGTATAGTATAGTACAGTAGAGTAATAGTAATAGTGATAGTTATAGTGATAGTAATAGTATAGTAATAGTATAGTAATAGTGGTTATGTGGTATTGATAATGTTATAGTGTAATGGTAATAGTATCGCTGATTATTTAGTGTGTAGTAACAAGAATATAACAAAACCTAACTAACCTAGCTTCGTACAATGGTTTAGTATCATTGATAACGTAATATTGTAATAGTATAGCATCACTGATTCTTTGGAGAGTAACAATAAGAACATAATAATAAGAACATAAGAAAAACAACACAAGAAAGGTTACAAGAAGCCAGTTGACCTACACAAGGCAGCTTCTGTGCACCTAACCTAACACCTAACATCTGTTGTGTTGTTTTCATCCATAAATATGTCTGACCTTCCCTTAAGAATATATAAATATGACAATAGATGTGGAAAATGCTGAGAAATGTTTATATATGTGTGACCAACTGAGAGTAAATATGTTAAGAGTAAACCAAGGACGATTCTCAAGTTTCCAAACACGCCTGTGGGTACTTACTGACAGACAGGTAAAACACAGACACACAGACACACAAACAGACACACAGACACACACAGACCTTCTCGCATCTTCAGGAGTGACTTCAAACTGTTTATATTTGATCGTATGGACAGGTGTACTGACTCACCTGGTCATCTGTGTGTGTGTGTGTGTGTGTGTGTGTGTGTGTGTGTGTGTGTGTGTGTGTGTGTGTGTGTGTGTTTAGAGGGAAGGATAGCGGACAAGCCTCCTCAGTGGGGATTTACCAAGATCAGTCCTCCTCCTCCTCCTCCTCCTCCTCCTCCTCCTCCTCCTCCTCTCCTTGGCGGGTATCGAACCAAGACACACTGATCTGATGTATGAGGTTCGTCCCTTAACCATTCCGCCAACACACACATAGCAGAGGTTATGGCTACGAATTGTGATTACTTTTAATTATCTTTGTTTTAATTCATATTGATGTATATATAAAAAAAAATACATGAATTTGATGATAATGATTGAGGAGGAGGAGGAGGAGGAGGAGGAGGAGGAGGAGGAGGAGGAGGAGGAGGAAGAGGAAGAGGAAGAGGAAGAGGAGGAGGAGGAGGAGAAAAAGAACAAGAATATATTATTTTTACTGACAAAGATGTGTACTTTCTCCACTACAATGACTCCTACTCCTCCTCCTCCTCCTCCTCCTCCTCCTCCTCCTCCTCCTCCTCCTCCTCCTCCTCCTCCTCCTCTTCCTCTTCCTCTTCCTCTTCCTCCTCTTCCTCCTCCTCCTCCTGGCTGACACTTTCCACTTCACGAAACTTCAAATGAAACTTTGTTTTTCTCACTCACTCTCTCTTTCTCTCTCTTTCTTTCTCTTTCTCTCTTT
>JAPQNM010001684.1:12500-20000 GCA_029783475.1 Metacarcinus magister | reverse complement strand
AGAAGAGGAAGAAGAGGAGGAGGAGGAGGTAGGAGTAGCCTGCAGCCAAGATATATTTTTATATATATAATAAAAAAAATGAAAAATAAAAAAAGGGTAATCCTCGGAAATTAATACTGACAATGCAATAAAAAATATATAATATATAAATAAATAAATAAAAAGGAAAATCTTTGAGAAAAAATAAGAGAGAGAGAGAGAGAGAGAGAGAGAGAGAGAGAGAGAGAGAGAGAGAGAGAGAGAGAGAGAGAGAGAGAGAGAGAGAGAGAGAGAGAATAACAGAACGATAGAGAGAGAGAGAATAAGAGCGAGAGACAGAGAGAGAGAGAGAATAAGAGCGAGAGAGAGAGAGAGAGAGAGAGAGAGAGAGAGAGAGAGAGAGAGAGAGAGAGAGAAAGACAACAAGGAGGGAGGGGAGAAGAGGGGAAATTGAGGGGGGTAAAAAAAAGTATATAGAAACAGTAGGTGGAGATTCCCTAAGCGCAGGTGTGTATAGTTTTGGCCACGCCCTTACCTGCGTGGCGCTACCTTGTGTCACCTGTCGGGGGGGTGAAGGGGGGTGAAGGGGGTGAGGGGGGGGTGAGGGGGCGTGAGGGGGGGTCTTACCTGGCGGGCATCGGGGCAGGAAAGGTGATGCAAGGCTTACCTGAACCCAATCTATCACTTGTTTGTGAGTGTCTATTTTTCTACCTGTTGGTCACTCACTGTTAGCCTCTCTGTCTGTCTGTCTGTCTGTCTGTCTGTCTGTCTGTCTGTCTGTCTGTTTGTCTATCTGTCTATCTGTCTGTCTGTTTATTTTTTTATGGTGTTTGTTCTGTTTGTTTGCTTTCCTGGTTTTTTTTGTTTTGTTTGTTTATATCTGTTTGTCTGTTTATTTGTTATCTCTGTGTTTGTGTCTGTTTGTTTCTCTAGTTGTCTATTTATCTATCTTTCTACCTGTTAATTTATCTGTTTATCTTTCTATCTATTTATTTATTTATCTGTTTTTTTCCCTGTTTATTTTTTATCTTTCTGTTTCTATATCTATCTATCTATTTATCTATCTATCTATCTACAAAACTATCTACCTGTTTTACTATCTACCTATCTGACAGCTTATTTACCTTCCTATCTGTCTATCAAACTATCTATCTATCTTTCAGTTCTTCTTTCAATTTACATGTGTATAGTTAAGTGTATTGTTTAGCTTTGCAGTTCCTTATCTTTATCAATAAAATTTGTATACAGTAAAATCAATAAAATATGTATACAATATAGAGAGACGTAAATAAGCACAGTAGCAATGCGCCATTTGCCTAGTAAGCTATAGAGGTGGAAATTATAAGGGTGAAAGATGTGGATTTAAACATTAAGGAAAGTACGTGTTTCTCTGCTTTTCCTTATTTCCTTCTTTCCTTAATTTCCCTTTTTTTTTTTGTTAATATAAAGAAAAATTCAAAAAGTACTTAAAATGAAACAAAAGAAATAATAAAAGACATTATACGATAGAATAAAACACACACACACACACACACACACACACACACACACACACACACACACACACACACACACACACACACACACACACACGTACATATAGGGTGAAGGGGGGTGCTGAAAAATAAATAAAAAGGGAGAGAACGATCAAATAAACTCAACAAATGTAAATATATGCGAAAAGGGTAGGGAAAAAAACACAAACAAACAAACAAACAAACAGACAAACAGGAGACAAAAGAAAACAACAACAACAATAACAACAATAACAACAACACGACACATCCATCCATCCATACCTTGTGTCCTAGAAAGTTTTGTTCCATTCTCAAAATAAGGGAAAAAAGGGGAAAATAGGGGGGGAAAAAGGGGGGAAAAATAAATGTATAATGAAAATGAAGGGAAATGTATTTGTGAAATCTATCTATTGAGAGGAAAACAAATTGGAAGCAACAAGAGGAATTGTTTATTGTGTAACACCATATCATCATTTTGTTTTCCGTTTCCATGTGCACAACTCTCTCTCTCTCTCTCTCTCTCTCTCTCTCTCTCTCTCTCTCTCTCTCTCTCTCTCTCTCTCTCTCTCTCTCTCTCTCTCTCTCTCTAACCTAGTGTTTAGCGTGGGGGACATACCAGCTCAGAGTCCCGAGTTCGAGTCCCCAACGGTGTGGTCACTTTTCTATGGAATAATCGCCGAGTGGCCAAAGATCACACACATGCTGCTGCCATAACACTATCCTCGACGGGACTGTAAAGTTACATGCATCAAGGAGCTTCCACGGGCAGCATGAGCCTCTCTACATCAAAAAACAAGGCGTCACTATAAATATCTAACCTGCGATACTAACGGGCGGAGGCCAACCATCTAACGCCTCCATCAAAGTCTACCGACGCCACAGGTGCAAGACATTAACACACACACACACACACACACACACACACACACACACACACACACACACACACACACACACACACACAACAGTAATATGTCCAACACTATAACTTGTTCATGTATATTCATCTCCCTGATGAACAAACTTTCCTATTTTCTGCAGCCTCCTAACAGCCATTTTACATCCTCAGATAATCGCTTTGATACAGATTAATATTCTTTACGGCTGGAGATGGATCGAGGAAGGGGAAAATTCTGAGAGTGAGAGGGGGAGAGGGGAAGAGGGGAAGGAGAAAGCAGGAATACATCAGATTCTAATATATATTATTGTTGTCGTTGTTGTATTTTTTATCTGATGTCAAATATTATCAACAAATCGAATCAAGGGAGCGAGTTTAGTTTTGTATTGTATTTCAACAAGGGGAAAAAAAAAGTTAAAATAAATAATAATAACAAAAATATATATATAAAAATTCTATGTTCATGAAATTGATTACATAAACACACATACACACACGCACACACACACACACACACACACGTATACAAGAAATAAAACAAAGATATAACAGAGAGAGAAAGATAACAATAGATAAATAGATTTTCCTTATTATTTCATACGATAATAAGATAATAAAGATATTTCGATAATGTATCAAGATATAATACGAAAAATAAGTACAATTATAAGAAAAACGAGATAAAGAGAAATAATATAGTCTCTCAAAACAAGATTCATTTTCTATAGATGCAGCGAATAGAAAACGAGCGCCTGTGTGTGTGTGTGTGTGTGTGTGTGTGTGTGTGTGTGTGTGTGTGTGTGTGTGTTTGAGTGTGTGTGTGTGTGTGTGTGTGTGTGTGTGTTTGAGTGTCCACCAAACCGAGATAGTTTGATCACCTCATCAATATGTAAATGAGGAAGTATACACACGAGAGGCTGGGAACACACACACACACACACACACACACACACACACACACACACACACACACACACACACACACACACACACACACATACACACACACACACACACACACAACACACACACACACACACACACAGACACACACACAAAACAGCCGAAAACGAGGATGTGTAATATTCTCTCTCTCTCTCTCTCTCTCTCTCTCTCTCTCTCTCTCTCTCTCTCTCTCTCTCTCTCTCTCTCTCTCTCTCTCTCTCTCTCTCTCTTACCTATTCCTCTTTATCCCCTTCCTAACACCTCATTTCTCCTCTATAATAATAATAATAATAATAATAATAATAATAAATAACAAAATTTGCATGAAGCTGTACAATAAATATTTACAGTATGTATGCTTTTTCCTCGTTTTTTTTCTGGTGCACACGTGAACGTTTTTCCAAGAAGATCAGAAATCGCATACACGGAAGAGGAATATATATGATGAATATGAGAGAAAAATATATGAATAAATAAATAAACAAAAAAAAGAAACAGACATTCATGCATACGTACAGACAGACAGATAGACAGACAGGTAGACAGACAGAAAGAGAGACAGACAGACAGTGAGAGAAAAAGAGAGATAACGCCAGAAGGCTTAATCAAGGAAACAGGAGATGAAAGAGAAGAAGAAAGAAAATAAAAAAAAAACAGAGAGAGAGAGAGAGAGAGAGAGAGAGAGAGAGAGAGAGAGAGAGAGAGAGAGAGAGAGAGAGAGAGAGAGAGAGAGAGAGAGAGAGAGAGAGAGAGAGAGAACAGACAGACACACAGGTAGATGGAGAGACACAGAAGTGAAGAATAGAGGGGAAGTGAGGGAAAAAGGAAACATATGAAAAAAGGGAAACAACGTGGAAGCATATCAGGGAAACAAAATGGCCGAGGGGAAAAAGAGAGGACTAGAGAGGAAGAGGAGAGAGAAAGAAAAAGAGAGATAATAAAAATAATAATAATAATAGTGGTAATGATAATAGTAACAATAATTTTCCTCTCTCTCTTCTCTCAACTCGTCCAAGCTGTACATTTTCAAGTCTAATATTGTTGTTTACTGAATTTTCGCAAAAACTGACAACAGTGCCATGTCTTCAGGTGATAATGGTGCCAGAACTTGAACGGGAATGGTGCCAAGACCTGAACGGGAATGGTGCCAAAACCTCAACGGAATGGTGCCAAAACCTGAACTGGAATGGTGACGGGAATGGTGCCAAGACCCGTAATGGGAATGGTGCATAAAATTTTGGTACCAACATTTGCAGAACCAGTGATGCAAACGGTTCCAGATCCTGTGTTTAGGGTCGGAACAGAACCGAAATCTTTGGTTCCTTAAGTGTCTGCACCTCAAACAGACAACAAACAAGTCATAATCAACTCTTGCCTTCCTCTGTTTGTACATAAACTGCAAACAAACACGATACACCATAACTTTATACCAAGAAAAAAAAATTGCTTTAAACACAAAATCACTTCTTCCCTTACGATGCTAGATAAAAAATGGGAGAAGGAAATATAAAAATAAATAACATAAGAGAAGAAAGTCATAATATTTGTTTTCCTTATACTTTAGATGCATAACACGAGTCGCCTTGCAATGGATGATGTCATAAGTGTGATGTCAAGGCATGGTAACACGTCAAGAAGTCAGTAACATCAACCAACATCAACCACATCAACCCAGCCACCAAAATGAGTCACTGCATCACTTCGAAGCAGTATCGAAGCAGCGAAGCACAGCAGGTGATGGAACGCTACCGAAACACACCTCGAAACACCAACACAACACACTGAAGCAACACATTAAACAACACAACACATCACACACTGACAGAACACTCAAGATTTAGCTCATTTTTTCTTTTATCTTGAATTTCTAGTTTGATTTTGATTTATTTTCTTATTCAAATGTAAAATATTCTCAAAAAATCACGTTATCTCATCAAAAAAATCCTACTTTCAAATATCAAAAATAAAAATAGAATATATAAAAATCTTACATAACTAATAAACAGTTAATACAATAATGGATTCTATAATATAAAAAAAATAAATAAACGGATTGTATTTAAGAGAAAACCTAATAATTTTAAGGTAAGCTCAAGTAAACACAAAAAAACTCAAAAAAATCTTCATGTGTACTCTGAAACCGACACATGAACGTCAAGGAAAAAATCACTTAGTAGATACAAAAAAAAAAGCGAAAACCAGGTGTAAAGATTGCAGGAAAAAACACTAAATCCTGAGTTACCTGCCGGACACACACACACACACACACACACACACACACACACACACACACACACACACACACACACACACACACACACACACACACACACACACACACACACACACACACACACACACACACAGGGGTACTCACCACCCACGTGACAGCCAACTGGTACTAACCTGTGGGGGGGAAAAGGGAAGTATTAGTATTAGTAAAGGTGGTTGGTGACTACTACTACTACTACTACTATACTAATAATAATAATAATAATAATAATAATAATAATAATAATATAATAAATATACACACACACACACATACATATAAATGGTCGCATGGAATACAGTCACAATTATTACAACTCACCAGAGAAAAGATCAAAGACTTCAATAATTGCCAATCAATTATTTGCACTTGTTATTATAAATTGAATTAGTTGCGTGCAGTTTTACAACACACACACACACACACACACACACACACACACACACACACACACACACACACACACACACACACACACACACACACACAGCCTCTAACATTCACCTATACATAAACAATACCCCCCAAAAAAATATATAAGTATGACAAAACACTGTTGTCTCCCCTTGAATAGGTTTAAACACTTATCAAAACCTTTCATAACCTTTCAGAATAAATCGTCCACTCAGCACCATTACTTATTGATCTCCTGACCTGGTGACGTCACAGGAGCACCACAGAAAACTGATGCTATTGAAGGGAGGCTGAACTATTTACTTTCCTTCCCTGACTAGTGTAAATATAACTATTATTTATATTCTTCTTATGTATTAAAGTATGGATATTAAAAGTGATTAGTAAGTCTTGATTAATCATAGTTTTTTTTTATATAAAGTTTTAGTGATAATTGATACAGGGATAAAGAGATGGAAATTTAATAACAATAATGATGATTAATTAAATATGGATATTACTAGATTTTTTTAAAGTTAGAGAAAATTTCCTAACTTCATTTGAAAAGAAAGTATTATTGTATGAGTTTGATTAATATAACGAATAAAGAACAAGGAAAAAACAGCGAATTAATTATCACATCTAGTGGAAAATTTGGCATGAGAGAAAGAAAGAGAAGAGAGAGAGAGAGAGAGAGAGAGAGAGAGAGAGAGAGAGAGAGAGAGAGAGAGAGAGAGAGAGAGAGAGAGAGAGAGAGAGAGAGAGAGAGAGAGAGAGAGAGAGAGAAAGCGGACAAATAAGAATGGACCACACTAAGAATTAAAACAAAAAGAGAAAAATAGAGGATGAAAAAAAGGGAAAAAAGATATGTGGAGATAGAGTTTTAGTTAAAGAAATACTTCAAAACACCACACACACACACACACACACACACACACACACACACACACACACACACACACACACACACACACACACACACACCACAGCATCATAGAAAGAAAAAAAATGAATAAATCTTTTCATTAATATCCTTTCCTTTTTGTCATGAGAAGAAACGAATATATAAAAAAAATAATAATAATAAAACACGTAGGAAGGTTTAAATATTACGGTTTTTTTTCTGAATACTTTAAAATAAATGTATGGATAAGGATTATTAGTTTTTTTTTATTATTATTATTATAGAGAATGAACACTAAGAAAAGGAATTAATTAAAAAAAAGAACAGATAATAATGTCGAAACGATTTAATTTTCTACGTAATAATTAAAAAAAAAAAAATTAAATAAATAATATCTAAATTTTCTCTTATATTTTATTTATTGATATATTTTATTATTATTATTATTATTATCTTGTTTTTGTCTTTTTATTATCACTTTTCTATTAATACATTTCCGTTTTCTTGCGTTGTCTTAACTTTCCTTCCCCAACTTTTTTAATGAGACCTAAACTCAACTATTTTTAGAACACAAAAACAAACACAAAACAAA